>JACJUM010003085.1:18537928-18575528 GCA_020976665.1 Heortia vitessoides
TGTTACGGATAAACCACTTGCGTTACGGCTAAACCACTTGCGTTACGGATAAACCACTTGAGTTACGGAAATACCACTTGTTTTACGGAAAAACCATTTTTGTTACGGATAAACCACTTATGTTACGGATAAACCACTTGTGTTACGGATAAACCCCTTGTGTTACGGATAAACCACTTGTGTCACGGATAAACCACTTGCGTTACGGCTAAACCACTTGTGTTAACGCCACAACTCCATCATTCCAGTCATTCGAAGTCTACTGCTAAACTGGTCTCCCCAAGAAAGGGGGAAATATGCTCATAATTGCTACGCTGGGCAAGCGTGTTGGCAATACCAGAACGCAGCTTTCGCGACGAGGATGCTGCTGCCCATCCCCGCCTTGTGCATTTTTGAGCTACACTGTTTCGGATGGATAAATCGCCATTTGTCGGTTCTGTCAGTATTCTATTCTGTCGGTACCTCACGGCACATGGGGTACCGGCAGAGTAGAATAGTACCTCCCTCTGTACCATAAATATAATGAATTATGTAAATGTATTTGTATAATTAAGAAAATATTATTATTAATAATAATAATAAATTCGATATCTCATACATTGACCTGACTCCGAGATTAGTAGCTTAAACACTTGTGTTACGGATGTCAAACAACAGGGGAATATAATACTTAAATACATATGTTTATCATCCAGACACAGAACAATTACAATTCAACATAATAAATATTTGCAATTGTATAACTACTATTGCGGAACGTATTTATTAATGTATATTCGAGTTGTTTGAAAGCAGTCATTACTATAGGTCTATAAATCTAGTGGTCAGACCAGTGTTGCCAAACCTGCACATTTAGTTAAAAATATAAACAATTGATTTCGTTTGAAAACACTTTACTTTTCCTAAGAAGCTTGAGGATACTAATTATTGTAAGCGAATTTGCTTGTGCATAATTAAAATTAGATAAAAGTATATTAATTATAATTTACCTCGTAAAAAAATATATAAAATAGAATCAGTCATTTGTTTCTTTACCAGCGCTCCTTTTCGTGTCACGGACGGACAATTGTTTAACTCCGCGTTTATTTAATTATTTTGACCAACTAACATCTGTTTACTATATTGAACATAAAAAATATCAATGTAAAATCAATTCAAGTCAATTGCAACAAACACTTAATTAACTTAATTAATTTAGTTAACTTCGAATACAAAAGAACTTACAACTATATATGTACTTATAATGACTATATACGTATTTCAAATTGTCTATACCTTTTTAAAACCTTCCTTGATATTTGGACTATCTAACAGATTTTATTTTTATCGGACCAGACGTATCTGTGATCATCGCATTCAACGAAACAAACAAACGAAATCTTAAGCCTTCTAATATTAGTATACATACAGACCTCATACAAAAGGTCGTCTGCATTGGTACCTCACTTTCACTTATTGTTCCGGTCTGAAGGGTGAGAGAGGCAGTGAATTTACTGGGTAATGTAACATAATATTCTCAAGTCACAAGGTCGGCAACGCGTTAGTGATATCCTAGTGATATTACAAGTGTAGTACGTTTGTTTGTCGACATGGTCTAATAAAAAAAAACCTCAGTGTCTCAAATTAAAAGTCTACCAGTGTTGACATGTCGTCGATGATACTTCAATACCGCGTATGTAGCTTAAGCTCCATTTTCCATGGATTCTGATTGAATTTTCGACTTTATTTGCAACTGCTACTGACACGGTATTGCACTATTATTGACGATATGGCACTGAAACGTGGTCTCTCACTATAAGCCTTTTTAGTCATTGGAAATGTTTACTAAGTTTAGCACAAACGTTTAGCGATGCATAATCAACAAATATACCGGTAGCCACACACACTTGACAAATTGTGATAAAAATGACTCAACTTATAAAACTCTACATTTAAATTTGCATATAGAGTCACGATGTTATTCAAAAACTATCTTATTTAATATTCATATAATAAACAACGTGTTTAACGACACGACTTCACCTAAAAGACAAGAAAACCATCAACTCTGAACTACTTCGTTTAACCTCATATGAATTCAAACAAAGGTGAAACGAACTATAAAAATCCACCCACATACACCGAGACGCGAGACAAATAAATTATTACAAAACCGATTATCATGTTCCGTAACACATAAAACAAGGGAAAATTCTCTAAAACCGGCTCAAATAAATATGTACGATAAAGCGAAATTATATTTACCTACATATTCGGAGTTGCCAGAGTTGAAATTTAAATAAATGTTATAATATCTTGTAACATTCAATCACGTGACGTAATTTCTAAACGATGTTGTCTTATTTTTGAAATTATTAATTGCCGACGGAGCGTTTATTTTCATAGAAATATCCAGTCACATATTGTTAAGTTCACAGGTGGATATACTTAGAACTATGTCTTGATCCGTTCAGGGGTCGAAGCGAATAAAGAATTCTAATAACATTTGACTAACATCAACACGTAACAAAAATCTTCATACAAGACAACAGCAGATATTCGAAGTGCCAAAAACGTACTGCTACGTCTCTTGCACGCATTTGACATTTGATTGTGACGTCACTTGTCATGGTAATATCTTTTGTCACATCTATTCCTTCCACTTGGTTCAAACTTCACTAACAACTCTTAATTCGGATTTCAACCAAGGAGTCGTATTTCCGGTTTAAATGATTCGAAAAACGAGAGGCAGTGAAATTGGTGGGCAATGGGTTAATATGTTTAAGTCACAAAATTGACACGCTAGTGATATCTCAGTGATAATACGAGTGTATGGGCTGCGGTGACATTTACGCGGACCGTAGGCGTTTTTGTCGACGTAACTATATATATATATATATATTTGGCAGGCCCGACGGCGTAGATGGTAGTGATCCTATATTGTGCGCCAAGGGTCGTGGGTTCGATCCTCGTCCAAATATTTATGTGATGGATTTGTATTTCTTCTGTTTTTATGTTAAATTTGATCTATTCCTTTTCAAAAGACACATCTTACAAGCGCTATACTACTACTACTATTTTAATGGGCCCGATGGCGCAGATGGTACCTTTATGATCCTATCTTGTGCGCTAGGGGTCGTGGTTGCGGTTTCGATTCCCACCCAAAGCAAATGTTTATATGATGATATTCGTGATGATGATGTTTTTTCTGTGTAACACAAGTACTTTAAGCGACTTACCACAGAGTCGGGTCAATGTATGAGATGTTGTGTGGTTATATATCGATATATAAATAAATAAATATAAATAAATAATAATGACAATATTCAGTCTTCACTAATAAGCCGGTCAACTTCGTAAAAGGCGACATCTGCCTACGCCGGCACCGCGATGTAAATCCACATGACTCATTGGAATCTGTGTGTTAAGGAAACCCATCGTATTTTATTGTATGCCCGCTAAAAAAGGTTCGCATCGTAGGTTTCCACTTAATAAGTAGTTGCGTGCGCATGAGTTCTTTGCCCTGTGTTTGTTCCGAGTGATTTCGTATTTGTTTTCAATACTCTTTATTTTATTGCATTTATCTAAACTAATATAAGCCGTGAGGTACCGGCAGACTTAAATAGTCCTAGGTATCGTAAGAGGCGATTAAGGTACTATAACCGACAGATAGCGGTATATCCATCCGCTATAGTGTAGCTCAAATGCACAGGGCGGGGATGGGCAGCAGCATCCAGCAAGCAATTTTTGCTTAATTTGTGCGGTACCGACAGGCTAAAATAGTAGCCCCTGTATATCAGGCGGCTCAAATGTAACGGGGCGGGGGTGGGCAGCAGCATTCTCAGCCTAAATTTATATCCAGCAGTAATTCTACGGCTACTATAATCTAGATCACGAAATAAATAATAGTGAATTTAACTGTACCCCTAGAATTAAACAAAGGTGTAAGTTGTTAATTATATGTAAGCGAAAGCTGCGCTCTGCGATTGCCAACACGCTTGCCCAGCGCGGCAATTATGGGTCAAATTCCCCCTTTCTTGGGGAGGCATATGTCCAGCATTGGACTTCCGAATGGCTGTTATGAAGCTATCTGAAGTAATGACATTCGTGATAATAACGAATTCATATCCGTCCACAACTCGATTGGTCTGTTTTTTTTTAATCGTCATGCGGATGATTAATCGGTATTGGTGATTATCGATTTATTATTCATGTAAATATTTTCCGTTGAATGACATAAAATATGATTATATATACTTTTTGGTCAGTCAACTTATTTGAAAAAACAATAAATACATGACGAAATCTAGAAAATATTAGAAATAATCTTGAAGAAGAAGATTGTGTATTGCTGTAAAGTTGGTACTATAAAGTGTAAATATATACTGATATTATCGTGTAGTATGTCTGTTTGTTGCCGTGTCACGAGCCTAAACTGTAAAAAAGAAGTTGAGCCACATCTGATCTGAGATGCGATAGAAACTGAACTCTGGCAGAAGTTGGGGGCGGAAATCTAGATCAATGAACATTCGTCATAACGCAAGTTTCCATTGTTAGCCACAAATACCACCCAACATAGTACAATCCACTCAGTCCATTGACCATGTAGATCAACGACTGATACAATCACCGGAATGTAATGCGAGGTACTCGACCACATAAGGCTTTGCTTTAAATCATTCACACTTCACCCACGCCTAATGAATAAAAGGATCTACCCATCTCCTAAACTCACTCACCAAGAAAGAAGCGTCACAAAAAACCACATCACCGTATGTCGCATTGCCCCGTAAAATAGATAAATAGCTGGCCGCAACAAAAGTATCTAATTTAATTTTATGTTCCCTTACTTACCTGTCTTCGACCGTCATAGATTCCGATGTCATGTGACCACCAATTTATAGCCTCTATATCATCCCAACTTATGTCCGAACATAATAAGTTTCTGGGCCTAAGTCGAATTTATTGTTTATAGACGCTATGGAACTGGCGGGGTTGCGAGGGGAAATGACATCCTACGTCCAAACAAATTACGGATTTTTAAACGGCCAATGAGCCCGCACAATCGTGGCCGCGCCGAGATGGTGGCGGTAAATTTTAAATATTGTGCACCATTAAGATTTGTATGAACATGTCGTGGCGTGAGTCTGTCCGGGTGACGGACGGCGGGCCGCGGACGGCGGACGGCGCCCACTGATCCTTCTACACGATAACTATTCTTTATTACAAATAGCTTTTTATTTCAACGGCTTGAATTTGTTTCAATTCTGTTCGGCGTTAATAAATACACATACCAATCTTGAGTATACATAGAAACTTTTATTGTTTAAATCGTCAGATTATTTTTTTCAGAACCATCTAACCTTTGTGTTTCTCGCGACTAGCAGTGTTGTCATAAAAAAAATAACAAACAAACATAGATAATGAAAAAAACCATTGTAATTAGAATGCTAGTATTATTTAGTATATATAATTACGTCTGCTACAAACAATTAACAACAAGGCAGATATCATACAACATCGTCGTCGTTGGTCGTCTGCATTGGTACCTCACTCTCAACTATTTCTACCGCCAAAGAGCAGTGTGCGCGTTGCTTTGTTTCGGCCTGAACGGTAAGAGACAGTGAATTTTCTGGGTATTGTGGCATAATATATTGAAGTCACAATTGGATACGCGTTAGTGATATCCTTGTGATATTACAAGCGTATTTAGGCTGCAGTCACGCCTACTATCACGCAAACTGTATGCTTCTAATCAACCTGTAAGAGAAAACATAAGTCGCGTAAATCTAATGGTTCCAGAAGCTTGCACTCTGAGTTTGCAACATCGTCAAAGCAGCTGAATATAGACATCCACAAGAAAGGGGGGATATAGAGCTAAAGCTACACATTGCCTCATCTAAAACAACTAACCAATAAGTTAATCGTATCAAAAACTGCGTATCTTCAAACTAGATCCACTATCATACCGCTGTGTCCTATCTCAAGAGAACGAGATCTTTGAGATGTTCTACCCCTAATGAGGCTACATCAGCTCACAATACCAACACAGATACACGCTACTGGCTCCCGTATCAGCCAGCCGTGCCGTACCATCAGACACTACCTGCGCGCGATCACAAATCGCGGCGGACAGGTACCTCGCACGCATTGTTTCAAACCTATCGGCCAACTGATATACGATCAAGGCGGGAATGTTTCAAATGCAACCCGTTTTAACCTCTGAATATCTAATAGGGTCCGTTTTAGAATAATTTATGGGGGGAGGACGGAGACAAAAACAGAACATTATGGACCCGCGCCGGGTCAGATTGGCGGGCCGCGTATTTCGCAAGATTCTTTCGGCCGGCCATTTATCTGTCGGTTTATGTAGACGCAGCCGAGCCGCAACGTGTCTTATTTTCAACTGATATTATAAATATCTGATCGGTGCGGCTTTACGAAACCGATGTAACCTCGATTAGGCACTTGACGGGCGAATGCAATGCGCTGGAGTCGCGAGCCGTGCAGTCTAAATAGCTAGCTAGAAATATCTTCTGATATTTTATTAGGAACTTACAAATTCGCAGGGACGTCCACTGTTGGACGTAAACATCCTCCAGAAGTAGGAAATATTAACAACCACTTCTAGGTATCTTCTTAGCTTCTTCTAATCGCAGATCGTACCTTAGCGAAGGAGTTGCGGCTGCCCATTCTCGTCCCGCTTACCTATACCGCCATCTGTAGTTTATGCCCCGGCCAAGCTTTAAAACCGATCTAATAAAGTATAACCAAACAAAACTATATCATCACTAGTTGTCCCGGCAAACGTTGTTCTGCTATATAAATTATATAAAATGATTAAATTACTAAAATAACTTTTCACCCTTATCACTTATATTATAAAAATAAATGTTTGCCGATTCTCGCACCTACAGAATATGCATATAAAATTTCATAAGAAATCGATCGGTCAAGCCAATTCAGAGGAGCATGGTAACTAACACTGTGACACGAGAATTTTATATATATAACTAAAACAAGTGAAGCTCTAACCTGGATGTATTCGTTGGTCATTATAAAAACGAACACCATCGCTGGATATACGTACAACAACATCCCTCCCCGTCAAGGAAACACAGTCGTCTACACCAAACACCAGTGTAACAACGGCGATGTTAAAGCCAGTTTATTCCCAGTGAAAGTTATAGAAAATCATAATAGCCGGCGAAGAAACAAGGATTGAGAGCTATCATTAATTACGGGCACCTAACAAGCGGCGAGCGGGGAAAGGCGACGCGTGCGATTTATCCGCGCGATCGACTCGTTATTTAGATCAGCGCGGTGACGCTAGATGGCGGTGTGCGGTGCGGCTATCTGATGCACGGCGCGCGCGCAGCCCGCTGCCGCTCGCTCGGCTCAGGAGAATCATGCTCAAGTAAATGTGCTTCTAGTACTCCGACTATGGATGTGACATTTTTTTAATATAAATATTTCCCATTTCAACTGTTCAAGTTACAATTGAAGATAATCAAAAAAAGAAACTTCAAACAACACAATTAAATTGCGTACTTGGTAAAATCTCGGATGTCCGATTGAGGATGCTCGACGTACAGATCCAGGCCAAGGCCAGGAAATGGCTAAGTCTCCCTGACGACGTACCAACTGCGTTTTTCCCTGCGATCCCTCGATGCGGACAGCGGTGCCCGACCTCATTTACAAGAGGTACGGGAGGTTGGAAGTATCGGGGTGGGCCGTCGCGAGAGCCGTCGCCAAATCCGAAAGGATTCGACGGAAGGTGAACTGGGCGCAGAAGCTGTTGCGGAAATTGACCATCTTGTCAACGCAGGCGCAAGATGATGGTTTCAGTTGATGATAGTTAGATTTAGGAGTTCGTCATCAAAACGATCATTTTTACTTTCTTTTTTTACATTAATTTCAGCAAATGTGTTATTTATATATGATTCTTGAAAAAAAGGATGTTAAATCTGAAACAAAGCGGTAAAACCGGCGGTATCCAAACGTACAGGGGTAGGATCATTATCAAAAGCTAACTATAATACCAACTATGACGAGAACAATTTCCGTAGGCAGGTATTATTGCCTATACCTTGTGATCACGCAAGGACTTGGGTACCGGTATGGAAGTATCTGTCGTAAAAGGCGACTCGGTTACCGGAACCATAAATCTTTACTCAAAAGCAATAGGGCGGGGATGGGCAGCAGCATATTCATCACCAAGCTACACAATGCAATTGCCACCACGCATGCCCAGCGCATTTTTTTTGCGAATGTTTGATAGTAGAAATAGATAAGAGTGAGTTAACAATGCAGATGGCTTTTTTAAGAGGTCTTGTTTTAGTAGATTATTAACCACTTCAGGAGGCTTGTGTTGACGACTGGGACGTCGACATAATCTGACGAGATAATTGTCTTTAAGTGACGCTTTTAAGATCTCAAAGACGCGAAAGTAGCCATACTGCTTCCTCTTTACCGTGGTCAACGAAAGAGATCGATCACCCAGCACCGGCACTCGCAAATTGCGCCCCGTTTACAGCTCATACAGGCCAGCCCGCGCCCAGCACCGCATTATCAAATGAAAGCTCCCTATAAAATTTCATTTCCCATTTAAATAGTAATCATTTGTTAATGGGTAATAGAAATCGCAATTAGTTAAAACTAATGCGACGGCTTAATGTTGATTTACTCGTGTACTGTTTTCGCATTATTTTCTGGTTATTTCATAATTTAAGTGCGCTGTGGTGTAATTGAACGGTGGCAATGATAGGAGGACATTTTTAACGTGTGTTTCCTGTAAATTGACACCTATTAACGCTAACGGTGATAACACCAATAAAATAAATCAAATTATTAAATTGGATATATCCTTACACTGCCATTTAATATAAATACTGTCATGTTTGTACATAAAAATAATAAATAATTAAGATATACTCCGGCGATTAAATAAATTGTCACGTACTTCATATGTTGGGACGTGCCTTGTGCTATTGTGCTTGTGTTTTTATAGTTTAAATTATTATACATTATATATCCTTTGGTGTAACAAAAATTTTAAGTGGACAGGCTTCAGTTTAAATTATATTTAGACAAATCTACTGAAGGAATGCGGTATACATACATGTGACAAGAAACAATATTATGTTTGCTCGATTTATAATACAATTTTTTATACTTAAAAATTGCCTGACTATTTGCAGTGTGGTACCGGCAGGGTACAGCACCTCGCTCTGGACCAGGTGTCGAAGACTAAGGCACAAGAATCGACCGATGGCGTTATATCCATCCGAAACAGCGCAGCTCAAATACACTGTACAAGGATGGGACGCGGCAATTATGGACGAAACTCCTCCATTGTTTGGGAGGCCTAAGTCCAGCAGTGGACATCTAGATACAGTAATACCCCGCTTTACGCGAGAGATGCGTTCCAGAAAAAATCGCGTTAACTGAAATTCGCGTATATCGAGGTTTATGATTAAACATAGCCAAAATTTAATACAAAAAAACACGAATCATTTTAATCAATCACTTTAATTCTAAAAACACTTTATGCATTACATAGTTACTATTAATTATTTTTTACGGAAAAATACATCTATTATCTATACATCAGCCGAACTAAACATGACGGAACAAACGAAACGAACGAGGGAATCCCCATAGAACAAAGTCGAAGGACGGGGAATTCCCTATTCTTTAAACAGAATGCTCAGAGGAAGCGGGAATTCCGCGACCATAGAGACGTTGATGACTACATTATGCTTATACGCACTTTTTCGCGTAATGCGAGGCATTTGAGCGCGAAATTTGAAATTCGCGTTATAGTGAAACTTATATTATTACTAATATTACTGTACTTAGCTGGCATCAAGATGATGAAAACAACTATTTGAACCAAACAATAATTTTGTTATCTCGGTTATCGAACCCCTCGCTTCGTGGTAAGCAACTTAGCGAACAAATACACCAACAAAGCTGCCCGTGATGAACAAAATAAACCTTAATTGTTTTTTGTTAAGCACATCGTGCATACAGTTCGCGCACAGACAAAACAAGCACCGATAAAAAGTCCGCCCAAAAAAGTTAACGCCAGCAAGCCACAGCCATTGTGATTCTCAAAGTGTATAACACCGACCCCCAGGGGATCGATTTCAAAGTTTTAAATCATCTTTTGGGAAAGACTGATAATATTTGGGAAACTTAATTTCAATGCAGTACAAATTCAGATATATGAAGAAGAATCTTAGCGGTATACAAATAAATGGTTGAGTAAGTCAGTCTACCTATAAGATGTTTTCGTTGCTGTGAGATTCTGTTTGAAGATAGAGGCAGTGAAACTACTGGGTTATGTTACATTATAGCCGTTAGGTACCTCTGCGACGGTATCGGTATCAGAGACGAAAAATGGCGTTTTTTATACATCCGAGATATTGTAGCTGAAATGCGTAGGGCAGTGACGGGCAGCAGCATCTCCGTCGCGAAATTACGCTCTTTGATTGGTAATCAACCATCAGAAATTCTTCCTTTCTTGGGGACATACAGAAGATTACACATTGGGCATAGGCCCAACTTCATATATACATGATATTATATTGGTCATATGGTTGGTAGAACGTTAGTGATAACCTGTCGATAACACGAGCGTTTATAGGTTGCTAGGACCAGACGTATGTTTGCTACAAAAATAAGTTTGAGAACCTCTGGAATATCGAATAAGGCGCATTTCACACTTGCGGCGGTGTCACGCGTGGAGTAGCCGCTGTTGTCGCCCACCAATAAGGGCCGAAGGAATTCATTAGGGTCTAATTAAAGAGCCCCCTTAAGGGGATCGAGAGTGAGCGCGGCTTGTTGATTATTTAAGAAGAGCTAATTTGCAAGTGCAGCGGAAAGTAATGGCCGCCCTAATTAAGCGAAAATGGCGACGCTTCCGAGTTGCTCGGGTTAATTATAGTCGAGTATGCTAGATTAATTTATTTGTGTGATATTTTAGGCAAAAATGTGGGGAGGAATGCGTCGACGCTAGCGTTTACAAAACAAAGAACTTTGCAGCAGTTGGTCGTCTTTGATCTCTACAAGATACATTCAAGCCGTCAAATTATATACGTGTATAACGTGGTCTATTGTAATTATTAAATAATTTGTCGTGAGGCACCAATACAAGTGATATGTACCTCCCTCCATAAGTACAGGGTGTCAGAAGTGAGAGATCGTGGAATGTCCATTCTAATTAACGAAGCTTAAGGGCGGGGATGAATCAATTGCCAACTCCTAGTAGATCTGCATAAACCCTGAAACGATTCGAATCACTTCGGAAGGCCGATGTCAAGCAGTGGACGTCTTGCAGCTGATATGGTGATACTAATACACTTTATTGTTGGTACAGCAATGAACAAGAAACAAAATAATGGATATAAATAAAAAAACAAGACAATACAATGGGCGGCGGCCTAGAGCGATCTTTTTCAGGCGACCTTTGGATGGAATAACTCAGTAAAAAGCTGCAAAAGCAAAGCAGCGCTACAGCTAGCAGCATATGGCCGATGACACTAATGACCTAACGGGGTCATAAGAATGATTGGAACAATATTATTGAGGCAGCTATTCTTCTCTCTAGCTTCTCATCTAAAACGAACCCTCCAGCACCAGACTAGAAAAATAACTAATTTAACGTTAAAATTAATTAGTATTAAATCGAGTAAGTAGTAGCCGTAGGGTACCGGCAGAGTAGAATAGTACCTCCTTCTCTACCAGGTGTCGTGTGAGGCAACTAAGAGGTACAGAGGGAGATACTATTCTACTCACGGTATGTTCAAAATATAATCGTTGCTGACTTGCATTACACGCTGAGGTATTTCGATAGGTAAATTTGAGTACCTGGAACTTTAAGTGTTTTAAATAATACTCTCAAGTAGTATTAAAATTAACAACATCGTTCACGCAAAATGTCGACTCATGTGAAATCCTGCGGCATCACCGAAAACTAAAAGACCAGCTCGACTTAAAAGTCTAGGACTTTTTGCGCAGTAAAGTTCCAGGTGATATTCCAACGCGGACTATATGTACTCCATCCCATTGTTTCAATATCTTTACATCACTCCGGTAAAGTCAATGTTACAAGTCTTACTTATCTGCTTTTTAAGGCTGCTTGCACCACGACATAGAGACTTATTAATTCTTTAAAACTGTTAAATTCATACAAATAAATAAAGTTTCAACTCAAATGGGAATTTTGACGATGCCCGATGGTGCTGGGTAGATGGTAGTGGGTCGTGAGTTCGATCTGCGCCTGGATGTTAAATATATATATTTTCGGTAGTATATATGTAATTGCCACTGTTTTCTGGCGTAACTTTAGTAACTTACCACGAAGTCAGTTCAATATAAGAGATATCGTGGGAATTAATTATTATTTATAACTAAAAAAAAAGTACTACCAGCGCTCCGAAGTTCACCCGACTAGATCCTTCTCCTGTTAAAATATAGGGATAAAATATAGCTTATGTTACTCGCTGATAGTGTATTATTTATTAGTGGAAGAGTTTTTATAATTGGTCAAGTCTTTTTTGGATTCATTTGTTACAAACGTACAAAAATACGTTCAGAGATTTATATTTTAGTTGGGAAAGTCTTTTTTTCTAAATATAACATATGTTACTCTATAAGAATATAGAAAAATAGTTAAAGCTTAATTTCAAACAAAAATATAAATCTTTTCTCTTTTTGAACGAAAGCTTTTCTGTATGTTTGTCTAAAGTAATATCCTAAACGGCTGTATCAATAGTGGTAGGGATTATCACTAGTAAGTAGCAAGTATTTTATCTATTTTTATTTCGCAAAAACACCACAAATGTGTAAGTAAGTATTATCCATTTTTAGCTTAATTTTATCGGGATCGGGGTCAACGACCCGTGCCCCTGCTATCTAGAAATCCTAAATGCAGACTAGATCATGCGACATACACAGCGATTCCTAAGTACCGCCAAGTTTTGAGTCATTTCCCTACCTCATTGTTACCGCACAGCCTCCTCCCTGGCAAGGCCTCAAATGGTAACTGCGTAGCTCCCAGGGCCTCGCCACACCACACCGCGGAGTGAGAGATTACATCGGCGTGTACTGACGGTGGATCGCAACAAATCATTGGCTAAGAGGCCGTTGCTGTGTCATGTTAGTATACGGGGCGATCGCAGATAAATGCTATCTAGTGGAATGTTCTGGAATAAGGTGATTCTAGACTTAATATATAGTACTTACTGTCTTTTTAGACGACTAGATACTCAATAATTGTTACCTATATTATTAAGTTTGTGGCATAATATCCACCAGCATTTCCCTGGTGTTAAGTAAACCATACATTTGAGGGCCCGATGGCGCAGATGGTAGTGATTCCCACCAAGAGCAAATATTTATATGATGATATTTTTTCTGTGCCTGGGTGTTAAATATATGTATTTAAGTAGTATATTTGTGATTCCTCTGTTGTCTGGCATCCGTAACACAAGTGCTTTAAGCGACTTACCGCGGACTCAGGTCAAAGCATGAGATGTTGTGGAAAATTATTTATTATTATTATTATACATAACACCGTTATTATTTGTGTTTCCATGGGAATTGAGTAAGCGACTATTACGTTACAAACGGCGCTAGTTTTCACTGCACTTTGCAGTTCATTAATATATGAACATACTTTTATATATCACGACTTGCTATAATTTATTATTATTGACACAGTGAGTTGTTACAAAGGTTATGTACCATACAGTTTTTGTTGGAGGTCAAATTAAAAGTTTAGATCAAATGTAGATTGATTCAGACGACCTTTTGTATGAGATCTACCTTATGTAGTGACCCTATCTCGTGCGCTAAAGGTCGTGGTTACGACCGGTTCATTCCCGACTCAGAACAAATATATTTATATGTTGATATTTGTAGCGTGAGGTACCCGCAGAGTAGAATAGTACCTCCCTCTGTACCAGAGCAAGAGGGGACTAAGGTATCCGGACAAGTGGCGGTATATCTATCCGAAACTGTGTAGCTCAAATGCACAGGATGGGGACGGTCAACAGCACCGCCATCGCAGAAGCTGTGCTTTCCGATTGCCAACACGCTTGCCGCTTATTGGGGCCTATGTCCAGCAGTGGACTCCCAATAGCATTAATGATGGTATTTTTGTTTTTTTTTCCATGGCTGGGTGTTAAATATATGTATTCAAGTGTTATACATGGGATTCCTCTGTTATTATTAAAACTCAAGTGAAATCCAGAAAACTAAAACCTGCAGCTTCTTCGATCAGCAAAAACGAAATAAAGCAAGCATTTTTCAACAAATCATCTGAACATTTGCCATATACAGGCCGAGTGGGTTCGCGGTGGGTAATTTTCGCGGCAACTTGCGGTGATTTATAGCTCGCGTTACCTCTGCGCCGAGCCGCGACTGCAGCCGGCGACTGAAAGTGGCCCGTCTGCGCCGACACCGCGACCGGCCCGTGTCGGGACAACGGCTTCGGGGATAGGCTGCGGCTATGAATGATTAGACTGTAAATACTTGGTTGTTTTCAACTCTATATTCTCTACTGGTAGAGAGGTGATTATAGAGGGAATAGCAGGCATTCTTAAATAAATTAACTTTTCAACACTACCTATAAGAATTTTTCAAATTGGAACAGCGGTTTTTCAGATATGCTCGTCAAAACAAACACTTCAGTTTTATAATATCTATTATTGTTCATTTATATAAACGTATAACTAAAACTAAAACGACTGCACCAATTCGGATAAATACGTTTTCGTTGTGTTAAGGAGTATGGATAATATCTTACTATCTTTCCACCCGCGACTTCTTCAGCAAAGACTTCATCTCAACTCTGAAGAACTTGTAAATCAAAGAAAAAATTATGTCGCCCTCTGACAACTGAAGTATGCAAAAATTCATGTCGATTCCATAAAAAAAAATACTAAATAATATATTTTTGGGATAAAAAGTAGCGAACTTTAAATTCCAGACTTAACAATCTCTGTGTCAAAATCCATCAAGTTCTGTAAAGCCATTCACAAACTCATTATGACAGTATATAACATAGTCGCTGTTCGCTGTCTGTCTCTATGTATATTTAGATCTTTAAAACCACGCAATACACTTTAATGCGTTTCTTTAATAGATAGTGATTCAAGAAGAAGGTGATATGTATAAAAATATGGTAGAACACTAAACGATTTAGAAGTTTTTAATGTGATGTTGTAAAAAAACATATTTTTTTTCGATTACATTGAACACGCTAGATGAACTCGACGAGATAGATCAAAATATTGTGCTACAGTATTAAAATAAATAGGTCTACAAAAAATATGTTTATTTCTCAGGGATAATTCATAATACTGTTATTTTTTATCCACATCGCAGAAGTGCGGACGCCGTTTATATACAATAAGAATTTGTCTCGTCTATCTGATTGTTGTAATCTGGCAAACTATAGAACGTATTTTGTTACAGTTTACACCATTAGATAGATTGTTTGTGATTCATTACGGAGAGTTAAATGTATAAATTAGAATTGTCTGTAAGTTAATTGGAATATTGAAATAATTTCTGAAAATGTCGAAACTAAATAATACCAATTACTAGAAGACGCTTTAAGGGAAAGACATAATTTTCTAATATATAAAATTCTCGTATCACAATGTTCGTTCCCATACTCCTCCGAAACGGGTTTGTCGATTGTAATGAAATTTTTCGTGCATATTCACTATCTGAGAATCGGCTACTATATACATATTATATATTTTTCAAAACTCAAAGGGATCCTTTGTTTCCACCCCAAATTCCTTTTTTTTTTATGTGGCATTAAAAATACATACCACCCTAAATTTACAACCTTCTATCACCAACCCCTATTTTTGAATAGTGATATTAAAAATTTAAATTATTCTATATAATTAGGTGGAACGACGTTTGCAGGGACAGCTAGTTATATATATAATGATATTTGATTAAAATTGGGTTTGCATTTATAATTGGAAGGAAACATTTTTTTCCCGTCCCATGGAGAATACCCAGAACGTTCATTTATTTTCCATAGGGATATATTTAACTTGACTGATGGACCCGATGGTACATATGATAGTAATCCCATCTTCGTCAAGGTCGTGGGTTCAGTCCCTCCCCAAGACAAACATTTACTTGGAGATATTTGTGTATGTTCTCTTCTCAGCGTGTATGTAAAAATTGTATTTAAGTATATATGTTTGATTCCTCAGCTGTCTGACGTCCGTAAAGCAAGTGCTTTAAGCGACTAATTATGAAGTCAGGTCAACGTATGAGATGTGTGAATTTATTATTATTATTATTGCTTGAGGTGGAACTTTTTTTAAACTTGGTTTGCATCAGTACCTCACTCTCAATTTGTGCGATTATACTATCCAATTTATTTGAAAGGCAGCTTAACTACTGGGTAATGTGACATATCTTCAAAAGAAAACGTTGATGACTTGCTTATGTAATAGATACTAACCTTTTAAAATTCTTAACTATTGTCTAATTAGTACTTAAGAAATATCTGTTATCTAGTTCGGAAGCCTAGCCTATATTCAAGTTTTATTTAAAACTAATGTTTTGATAATTATCTGATACATTTCATGTTATTCTAACATTATGAAACAATTCATTTGAGTTCATTACTCTCCAACTGTTTCAACTCGAAGTGTAGTTGATAATTTTCCCAAGAAGCCATAGACAGGTCGAAGACTCCTCTATTTATGTTCGCGTATTTCGTATTTTTTCTTATTTATCCCTCGCACAAAGAAAACTAGATTGTCTCCAAAAGTCTGAGCAAAACAGTTAAACAGAAACATCGCCAGTGTAGTTGCACCCCCAAGTTTATCTTTAGTATTAGTCTGCCGAGCGAAATTATGACGACTGCAAAAGCGTCTTTGTGCGTCCCCCTCGCACTTGAAACAGGGCGTGTGCGGCGGTCCTGTTCTGGCACAGTGCTGTGCTGGCATTGCAGTGATTCGTTCTGACGATCGCCGCGGGACGAGCGATGTTTAAGACCGCGGTGGTAACTTGTGCGCTCAGTCGCTCTTATCTTTCGGTTATAGGGGTTGGTTTTTTTAATTAGCCTTTTTATTAGTGCCAGTTATTTTGGTAGAGTTTTGTTCTATCAACGGGTGGATTTATTCAATTGCCTGTAGTAGAGTCGGTCTATAAATGCCAGATAAGCTACATACATACATCACGCCAGTGTCCCATCGAGGTAGGTAGAGACTATGGATCTCCAGTTGTTCCTGGCCCTTCTTCAATACCTCATGTACCTGGTTAAGATATGTTTGCCTAGATCATCCTATACCAACTCTTCCATTCGATTCTTTTCTATATATTTGGGCAGTCTTTATACTTTTATCCATCTTTTCTACAGGTCCAAACCATCAGAATATTCCTAGCTCTATTGTTGTCAAAACATCCACTTTTACACCACATTTAAAGTATTCACACATCTCATACATCATGGCCAGACTCCGAGGTTAAAGCGCTTGTGTTACAGTTACATATTTTTAATACCCAGACACAGGACAAACACAAAAATTCCACCATTGGTGTTCTCTTAAATTATAGAAAGTCAATAAAGATAAATACATGTAGACAACTTAATCTATGGCCGACACTTATGTCAAATCAAAATAACATTAAGTATCACCAGCCATCTTCTTCATTCGTTTGGCGATGACAACGGGAAAAATAGCATAGAAACTCATATTGGGCAAATCGTAACACTTTAATTCATGAATTCTAATTGTTCGATTTTAGATGAAAGTAAGGCTAAATGGAAACCTTCCGTTTCCTTGTAAAAAATTTAGTACAACGAGAGTCATATTTTTGGGAAACATAACTAACATGAACTCGCATAATATTCTGCAACTTACAACCTTAAACACAAAAAAAAACAGAGCATGTATTAGTATACATTAGTATACTAGCATTTATTTTCTCTCAAAAGTACCAATAAGGTCACGATCAGTATGATTTTTCAAGTATTTTCAAGAATCATTATCATCGCCATTAGCAACCTATACTTTCCTCAAAAATCATTTAAACAAAACAATTTTGGGTCAGGTGTATAGATAGCTCAATGGTATATAGGTAGTACTGGAGAAGCAGAATACCTCCCTCTGTACCAGGTGTCGTAAAAGGCGACTAAGGTACTAAAAACGACAGTGGCGGTATATCCATCCGGAAATGCAAAGCTTAAATACTACAGAGTGGGGGTGGGCAGCAGCATCTTTGACGCAAAGTTGCACTCTGCCACCAAGCCTGGCCAGCGCGGCAATTATGGGCAAAACACCTTATCTAGGTTAGGCTTACAACTATGAGTAAACTTGTCTTTATTTGAATAAAAATAAAATGACTTTTAGAGAAGAAACACACGCAGCAAGACGCTTAGTTTAATGATTTGTAGTAATGAGCTTTCTTTGCATGTCTACGTGTTCTAGTTGCTGGATCTTATGCTAAAGACATCGCCAACTTTAAAAAAAAAAAATTATGTCACTTATACTTGTTTGTGGTTTAATAGATTTCTGTCTAAATTAATGAATTGGTTTGCTGGTAATTGTTTCCTAAACGTCAACTTAAGCGTCCATACTAATATTATGAATTATCCACTGTCTATCTGTAGTAAACTTAGTTTAAAAAGCTTTCCTGTAATGGCAGTCTAGTCAGCCTAGTCTAGAAGATAGACTAAATACGCATATTAACGCTTACAGTCAATATATATCAAAATCATCATCATACTAGCAATTAAAAGTCCGCTGTCGGAAATAGGCATCCCCAAGAAAGGGGAGGGGGTATGTTACCTATAATTGCCGCGCTGGGCAAGCGTGTTGGCAATCACATAGTGCAGCTTTAGCTACGGGGAAGCTGCTGCCTATTCCTACCCTGTACATTTAAGCTGACTTTTTTGCATGGATATCGGATACTGCCATCTGTCAGTTCTGGTACCTTAGTCGCCTCTTAAAACACCTGGTACAGGGAGAGGTACTCTTCTACTCTACTCTGCCGGTATCTCACGTATATATATATATATTTGGAAATAAATAATAAATATTTATTATTATTATTAATGTGCTCTCATGATGCGGTAGGTACAAAATAAGGTCGTCGCGGCCAAAGTCGCGGGCGTGACACTAGCGTGGACAATCTCTACCTACCAACTAAGCCATTTAGAAGTAACAATCCCACTATAATTTGAATATTTCTCACCAACGAAGATAAGCAATCAAGATCATTAGAACAATACGCGAAACACTGCGACACGCCACCGGGAGACTGCACACGAGCGACGTGCGACGTGCGACAGCCCGCGATTTGTCGCAGCTATTGGTTTCTCGATTAGATGCAGATTATACCGGATCGAGCCGGTTCGCGTCGCTGAGTAATCGCCCACTTTGCGCACGTATGACTAATGCGACCGACCCACGCTCATGTCGAATGTCAGTGAAAAATATAGAAATTATGTGGCGAATGTGTTTGTCTGAAAAATAACTAGGTTCATTTCGTTCTTATATGATTGCTTTAATGCTAAGGTTGGAAGACCTACTTTTAGATTGCGTTGGGTTTCACCGGTAGGTCGTATAGGTCGTCTCCGAGGTCACCACCGCGTCTAGAATTCAAGGAAATCATCTACATCATATTCTGGTATTTAATGTATGTAATGTATTTAATTTATGTATATATTTACAATTTTTTTAAATTAATGCAGGTTTATCATTTGATGTGTGATGAAGTTTGTACATTTTATATTAGGTACTTATGAGAAGAACTACCGTGGGCTTAAAAGTAAATACTGCATTTCTTCAGATAATGAAGTAGGAATTAAAATGTTTGTAGACAATTGCTATAAAACTTTGACTTTTAACGGGCCCGATGGCGCAGATGGTAGTGATCCTATGTTGTGCGCCAGGGGTCGTGGGTTCGATTCCCATCCAGGGCAAATATTTATGTAATAATATTTGTGTTTGTTTTGTGTTTGGGTGTTGAATATATATATTTGTGATTCCTGTTGTCTGGCGTCCGTAACACAAGTGATTTAAGCGACTTACCACGGACTCAGGTTAATGTTTGCGATGTTGTGGAAATTTATTTGACTGAATTATCTTTTATAACTTAACACACCTGTGCTGTTTATCATAAGAACTTTCAACGATTTAAAAATCTCAGGCTACTTAATTTCCATATCTAATTTCTAATAATTTTCAGGTACAAGTTTGATACCTCCGACTTTAAACTTAGTATTATATCAATAGTACAGTAGTAATTTCTCCTCACAATCGAATAGTGATTACACAATTTCCAACCTTACTCATAATGATATAAAGACATAAACGTAATAGCGGCAACTGTTGCTGTTAGATCGGATGGTACATGGTCGGCCGGCCTAATGCATCGCACAATCGTAAGGCCGGGGCCTGACCGGCGGCGGTGATTTGTGGTCGCTAGCGACGGGACCTCTGCCGGTGACGCGCCAATTGTCTCCGTCTTGGACGGCGGCGCAAGACACAGGAGGTCGCGGCTTAATTTCATCGACTTTTCAAGAAAAGTGTGAAAAGCAAAATAACAACGACTGTTTGGCGCGTTTTGTTTTTTAAAGCTATATCTTAAATAGATAACTATGGATTTATGGTCTATAAACTTATAAAATTAAAGGTTTTAAGTGCAAACAAGAGGGCCTGAAAACTGTTCAGGATTTAATAAAAAATATCAGAATATCATCAACTGACAGGCCTGATGGCGCGGATGGTAGTGATCTTATGTAGTGCGATAAAGCTACTGAGTTCGATTTCCACCCAGGACAAATATTTATACGACGATATTTGTGTTTGTTTTATGTTATTTAAAGATTATATTTGTGATTCATCTGCTATCTCAACGTCACGCTAGTTTAAGCGACTTATCGTGGAGTCAAGTAATTGTTGTGAATCATTACTGATTGCGCGATATTGACAATGTTATTTGTAGTGTTTGTATCAGTTTGTCCCGCGGCCGCTCGTAACTTTCGCCGCCGGCCGTCTGTCAAGAGCAGTGGACTGCGTAAACGCTCCTTGATACCATAAAGCCTTAGAACGTCATATTATATACACAAACATAATTTTCGATAAACATACAACCTTGCATACAGGCTATACATAGTTAATCACATACAGAAATAAGGATACTAGCTAAATGAGTGTTCGTACACCAAGGGAAGCTTTTTTTTATGTATATATAATATTTATAAGAAAATTTTATTTTCTCTCATTTCTTAAGGTGTATAAATTGTACGTGTATTCTAGTAACAACGGTTTCCTTGTTTTTATTTTAAAAACCATAAAATAACTGTATATTTGTAATGATTACTTTCTTAATTTAAATTAATTTTTTTTTTTTACTAGAAAATGGGTACGGCATCCGTGAGGTACCGGTAGAGTAGAATAGTACCTCTCTCTGCAGGTGTTGTAAGAGGCGACTAAAGTAACAGAACCGACAGGCGGTATATCTGAACAGCTCAAATGCATAGAGCGGGGATGGGCTGCAGCATCCTCGTCGCAAAAGCTGCGCTCTGCGATTGCCAATATGCTGGCCTCGCGCGGCAATTATCGGCGAAATTCCTGCTTACTTGGAGAGGCCTATCCAGCAGTGGACTTCCAATGGCTGGTATGATGACGATTACTGTAAAAGTCAATAAAACTGACTATATGTTCTAAACAAACATGTAAAATGTTGTTTATTTGCAATTGATAACCTCTATGACCTCTGAACCGATTTCAACATTTTTTTGGATAAATTCCTATAGATAGTTCCTATTTTATGAACTTTGTGACTTCCAAAAAGTAGCTTAAAGCACTTGCGTTACAGACATCAAACAAAAGATATTACAAATAAAATATATTTTTTTATTAAAAGATTTTTTTTAAAGATTTTAAGTTATTACGATACTGAATGTAACTGAAATATCGTAGTACTAAGTAGGAGAATTCTGTATGGCGTCGAGTTTTAGTAATCAAGTAATTTATCACCCAGACACAGAACAAACACAGATGTTCTTCACATAAATGTCCGTCCTGGGTATCGTACCCACCTCTATATGTAATTTTATTGTTGTCTGATGTCTATAACAAATGCTTTAAGGTACATATCACGCAGTCAAGTCAATGTATGAAATATATAAAGAAATAAAAATGCGACGAAATAAAAATAATAGCAGATGGAAAAATATAGTATTTACTTTTCTACTTCAGGTAATTTAATTGCATACTAAAGTTTCAAACGCGTCCGCATACAACTTTAATAAGCCACAGGGAAAACCTAGTTTCCGTCCTCAATACCCGCCACTAGCACGAACATCTAATCACGACGGTCAATATTGAGATGTATCTATTGCGCTTTGACAAGTTAATACGTGTGTCATTGCGCACAGCGGGGTGGCGATGGACGCGGTAATTAGCTGATATCTCATTATATCGGCACTACGATTTCCTGGGGGAATGAGCTGAGGAGTCTCATCACGCGATGATTCCCGCTTCGCTACGGCATTATGACTGTAGAGAATTCCTATTTAGATACCATTTATTGGAAAAATATGTTTCAGATGTAAAAGTAAGGATGATATTTTAATGTTAATTTCAACCTAGAACATTAAATAGATGGCGCTGATTTCTCAGCGAATACTAGGGAAAATTCGACTTCGTAGTGCCGTACCCAGGATTGGGGAAGGTTCAGGTCAAGGGTGTAGGATCGAGACCCGCCTGAAATTTCAAAATAATAATTCCAATTACCATGGAAAACATTTTTGCATTCATGTGGGTGGTGAGTTCAGTATAAAGGTTCTTCATTGGGAGTCATGAAACACGTGTATAATATGTTTTCCTAAATAAGGGAACGCGGGTTAAAGGAGGGCACAAAGGTATTTAGTACCTATGTAAGTTCCTCAAGGTAACGCGAGCGAACTCGCGGGGCGCTGCTAGTATAACGCATATGAAGGCATGGCTACTAGTCATCAAGGCACCACAGAACAAGATAATGCTCCATTTTTCCCCCGTATCCCTGCCGTTATCAGCGCCTATTGACAGACAATGCGGCATTATGACGTCACGTCCGCGTGTCGGCTTATCGCGACGCGCAGTCGCCGACACGTCACCGACGCCGACACCGAACGCCGACACTGATGCATAATATACAAGGCCGACGCACTATCTGGTTCATATTTTATTTCTTTAAATTATAATTTAAATTACAAGGCTTTACATTTGAAATAAAGTACCGTGAGGTACTGGCAGCGGAGAATAATATCTCCCCCTTTACCAGGTATTGTAAGTGCTGTTCTAAGGTACCATACCAGCAGATGGCGGTATATCCATGCGAAAAAAGCATCGCTCTGCGATAGGCAACACGCCTGCCCATCGCGGCAATTATGGGCAAAATTTCTCCTTTCATAATTGAGTACTACATGAGGTAGACCTCGTACGAAGATCGCTCTCATTGGTACCTCTCTCTCATTTATTTCTACTGCCAAATAGCAGTGTTCGTATTGCTGTGTTCCGATTTGGATGGTCAGAGAAGCAGTGAAATTACTGGGTAATGTGACATCATATCTAAGCTTATATGTAAACCTGGTCTAATAAAAAATAGGGAAAAATAATATTATCTGTACAGGCAAGTCTCAAAATGTACATAAGTAAGACAAGAGTATTACGTCATTTTCATAATGTACCAACGCCAGTATCATGAACATGTTAATTCGTAAGCATACCTAGGGCAAATATAATATCTAGGAAAAGAGGTCAATTGCCGGATCCAACTTGGCTGAGCAACGTTCGCAATACTGCGAAACATTAGCTTGTCAGTCTCTCAAGTCGATGTATTTAACCAGTGTGTTATCAGCGATGACATATGGTACAATGACATGTCGTCCCATTGCAGGCCTTATGATCCAACTCCGAGAGTAAAGAGAAAGCATTAATCTAAGCAAACTTGTTTTTATGTGAATTAAACAATTAATTTTGTCGTTAGCGTGTCTTCCCTTTTTACATGATTTAGGAAATCTTGTAACTTTTTACTACTTGGAACCAATTATCCTGAAGGGTCTCATGACGCAGATGGCAGTGACCCTATCTTGAGCGCCAAAGATCATGGGTTCGGTCACCACATAGGGCAAATATTTATATGATTAATCTTTACTAATATTATAAATGTGAAAGTAACTCTGTCTGTCTGTCTATTTGTTACGCTTTCCCGCTTAAACCTCTCAACCGATTTTGATCAAATTCGGCACAGACAATCTTTAGACCCTGAGAAAGGACTATAGCCTATTTTTTAATTCTAAATAATGGTTTTAAGGGGTCGAAACGGAGGTTGAAAAGTTGTATAAAATATCGCAAATTTTAGAGCTAGAAACTTGAAACTTATTTTTCAGGCCATTCATTTGATATAAATAAACATGATAATCCAAGGTTAGGGTAAAGAGGTATGGTACCCAAAAAAACTATTCCATGCGGACGAAGTCGCGGGCACAGCTAGTAAATAATAAACTTTTATAATTGTTGTGTGTCTGGGTGTTATATATGCGTTTAGGTGATTCCTCTATAGTCCGATATCTGTAACACAAGGGCTTTGGGCTACTTATCTCGGTATCAGGTCATCGTATGAGATGTTATGTAAATGTCTTTATTTATTTAAGATATGTATTAATAGAAATATAGATAAATATTTAAAATATTTATATTTAACAAAGCGGCAATAATAATTTAATATTAAAATAAGTAAATTTGAATACAAACATTTTAAAATGCGATCATAAAAAAGTTTCCTATGGAAATAGTAAAATAAATACATAAATTCGAGAGCGCGGCCTCAAATTAGACATAATGTCATACAAAGTCAGACTTTACCATAAAAACGCCATCAATAACTATAATATTTTGTCAACAGCCACAAGAAAACAGTTTTGAAATCTCTATTCCATGGCATTATACGGATACTTCGGAAATAATTCACTTTGAAAGTGTCATAATCTTTTAAAATATTTATTTGGGCCCATTTTAATAAAATAATATGAACATCATAAGTTGGAATTATTTAATGAATATAAATATCGGAATCAGGAGGACCTGACCGACTAAATGAATAAGTTAAGTAGGCGGCCCACTGACGGAGAGCGATCTCCAAGCTATAAAAACAATGACCAGACCTGATTTGTAAGACTTTTTTTTCGTAATTTTTATGGTAGGCGCTGATAATGTTTACTCCTGTAGTATTAATTTTTTGACAATTAATTTTAGAATTTAAATAATTGTAGGTATACTAATTAGATAATTAACACAACGCTCTATTGCCAATGAATCGACAATTTTAACAAAGAATTTACTAAAATTCCTTGGTAGCAAAAAAAATAAATAATAAAATCCCCCAACATCTCATACATACCGAAATAAGTTTCTTAAAGCACTTGTTTACCGACATCAGATAACAGAGGAATCATAAATACACGACTAAAATATATATATTTAACACCCAGACACAGAACAAACACAAATATGAGCATATAAGTATTTGTCCTGGGTGGCGATCGTACTCACGACCTTCGACATGCATATATTTATGAGTTTATATATTAGAATAAGGTTTAATGATGGACAGACGATCTGTCTAAAACCGCAGGGTCACGCAAAACACAGACCGCATACAACCGGTCCTTTTGGAGATGACTTAGGGAGGTCTATGTCCAGCAGTGGACTTCTTGTGACTGATATAATGATATTAGAATTAATCATTCCTATTTAAATATAACTAAAAAGTACACATAGAGGTACCATTGTCGGTAATATTGCCGTGAGATACCGGCACCTAGCTATAACAATTGTAAATGTACCGCCACCAGTGGAACAAACGCGAATGCTCTGTCACATGACACCGCGAACACAAACCGGCGTCGACTCCCGGCGGCGACCTGCGTGGGCGCACACCGGCGCGCGACCAAATGAAGAAATACACCTCGCACGCCGGCGCACCACGCACACCTCTGATAAAAGAACCGTGACATCTTTGTCGCGGCAAAAAGATGTTCTCTATATATATTTTATTGTTGTTTCTAAACGGAATTTCCAATTTAACATATAAACGCTATCGTTTACCGTTGTCACCATCTTTTTGTGGTTTAAGTTCTAATAAAGACATGATACATGGGTTGATGGGATTTTAAATGACTCACCATTGTAGTATAGATTTGTTTATTGCTCATTTAGACGCTTTGCTTACCTGGAACAAAACAAGGTATATTATTAAAGAAACAGTCGTTTCATACTAAAAGAAATGCAATAGGTAAGAGACATTTATACATAGAAAAACGTGATGCCATGAGGGACCGGCAGCAGCAGAGTAGTATATCCATCCGAAACAGTGTAACTGAACTTAAATGCAACGGGCGGGGATGGGCAGCAGCACCCTTGCAGCGAGAGCATCGCTCTGCGATTGCCAACACGCTTTCCCAGCAATGGACTCTCATTATGGCTGATATGATGATGATGATGAAACCGTATGGTACCGTCAGAGAATAGTACCTTCTCCTGTACCAGGTGTCGTAACAGGCAACTCAGGTGTCGGAACCGACAGATGACGGTATATCCGCCCTAAACAGTGTAGTTCAAATGCCTCAGGGCAGAATACCTGGTGCGAAGCTACACTCTGTGATTGCCACAAAGCCCGCCTGGCACGGCAATTACGCGTATAATTCTCATATCTATACTAACATTATAAAGTGGAAGAGTTTGTTTGTTTGTTTAAACGCGCTAATCTCAGGATCTATTGGTCCTATTTAAATAATTCTTCTTTTTTTTGGATAGTCCATTTATAGAGAAATGCTTTAGGCTATGTAACATTACGCTGAGACCAATAGGAGCGAAGCGTCAGTGAGAAATGTTGCAAAAACGGGGAAAAGGCTACTATACCCCCCAAAGTCACTATTCTACGCGGACGAAGTCGCAGGCACTGCTAGTTTGAAATAAAAAGTTGAAATACTTAGCGCTTTTCTTAAACTCTTCTTTTTCTTCTTGAACAGTGCACAAAGATGTGACGTTACCACCATTAGAATCCAAAATATTTGCATCATTGAAAGATGGTTGGTGGGATGGTTCGACACTAAAACATCTGTTCTAGGTGCCTGATCTTTTCGAATGTTATGAACTCGCATTTTATTTAACTCCATTTGATTATGTTGTTAGTTGTTGCCCGAAGTTACTTAAATAAAGACAGCACTTGTCCCAAACAAAACAAACACACACTTGATGCTTGACTTGCCGCCAGAAAAAGACTAGCCAACTCCAAACCCTTTCCACTCCAAAATCCAAAGACGTGATCAAAGGGTGGCCGACCAAAAAACCCTAAAGAAAGCCGAACCCTTCCACTTACCCTCCTTAATCCAAAAAGAATTGAAAGGAGACAAGCACCTTTCAGAGGTAGCGTGTTAAAACCTTATACTGGCCTTTAATTAAAGCCTGCCCCCCTAAGGGGGCGATTCGGGGGGGCCAAGGGGGAGGTGAGGAGGAAGCGACGTAGCGGCCATTTCACTCGTCCTGTCCACTTCCGGTGTAACGTATGGACTAGGCTACTTCATTTCGGACAGACGGAGCGAAAAAGAAAACTCAGGTGGCGTGCGTCTCCGGCGATCTCGCCCCCTGGGTGGTGGAGTCGACGATTCCGATCGCATTTCTTTTTTTTCTCTTTTTTTTTCGTCTCCGATGTTTAGAGAGAATAATGACACGACGAATTGTCGCGGATTATCGGCAAGTTATGTTTACATTTGTCGGATTGGTAAATATCATGTGAACGATAATAACGTTAAATTCTGGATCAAATATAATTTGAAACTTAATTTCCCATTAGTAGAGTTCAGTTTTAACTGAAAATTTTGACTATTTAAACTATGGATACTATAAAAGTAGGTATATCGGGTTAAAACTATAGCTATTTTTTATTTTTATATCTCTACATTTCAGTTCGCAATCAATTATATAATTTTTATTGAACGTGAAATGTATTTGATTCCATTTAAAAATATATTTAATAAGTACACAAAAATTTCGTGTCAAATTATTAGATTAATATATAAAACAAAATAATAATTGAGTTTGTAAATATAAATTTTAGTCATAAACTTGACTCCAAAACCGTCAAATCTAAGAGCGGACGTTCAATAAAGGATAAAAAAAGAGAAGTCATCGTTATTGAATCAGGATGTTGCAGGAAACTTGTTTTCAATAAACTATCTTTCATTGTCAATATCATATGGATGTTTGTTACAAATTCACAAATTAACCAGTACAGCCATTTTGATGAATTTCAACACACTCCTAGCTCAAACAAAAGAGAGTACATTACAATTACATGGTTAATAGCTTTCACAATTGACGGCAGCAACATTTTCATGTTTGAGGTTTCGGCTACCAGACGTGAATCGTTTACAAAACGATTATGTTTTTCCCACGAATAATTAATAATATATATAAAATAAATTATTGTTCTTAATTTTGATATTAATTTAAAACATTTGTGTTTCCGTCCGCAAAGAAGGTGTTATGTGCGCTTGAATTTTTCGGTCCTTACCTACTTAAAAAATTGTAAGGAATAAACTTGACGGCCCCGATGGCACATTTGTCAGTGGCCCTGTCAGTCACGCCAAAAGTCGTGGGTTCGATCACCACCCAGGACAAACACGTATATTATGGTATTTATGTTTGTTCTGTGTCTGGATATTAAATATATGTGCCAAGAATTACATTCGTGATTCCTCTGTTGTCTGATGTCCGTAACACAAGTGCATCGAGCTACTTATCACAGAGTCAGGTCAATGTATAAGATGTTGTCGGAATTTATTTAAATAAATTTTATAAACAAAAAAAACCAAAAGAAACGTTAGGTGACAATGCAGCGCTATGCTAGTTTTAAATGTTTGTCAACCCCTCTATGATGACTAAATTGATTAATTGATTATTAGAGTAGATGATGAGATGGTGTGGCATAGTAGAATTGTACCTCCCCTGAACTTAGTGTCATAATAGACTAGTCTGGAACCGACAGATATAGTCGGCAGTATACCTAACCATGATTACAGCGGGGGGGGGGGGGGGGGGGCAGCAGCATTCCAATCGCGAAGCGACATTATTATTATCATATCAGCCATAAGACGTCCACTGCTGGACGTAGGCCACTCCAAGTAATTTCCAACAGGACCGGTTGTATGCGGCCTGTGTCCAGCGCGATCCTGCGGTTTTAGTCAGATCGTCGGTCCATCTTGCGGGTGGACGCCCTACGCTGAAGCTACAAACTATTGACAAATTGCCCCTTACTTTGGAAGGCGTTTCCTATAACTATGACGATGAATCTAGAAAAAACTTATCTTTCGTAGACTAAAGAACCCTTTATTAAAACCTGTCCTTAATCGAGTGAGCATGATCCTCTTCATTACCCGGCCTGCCTCCGATAATCCAAATAGATAGAATTAGCCGCGACAGCCTGCACTAGCCCTGACACCCCGCTTTTAATAGCTAACTCAGCCATACGTAATACAATTTTAAGGCTAGAAAAAGTAGAGGCCGCCTTGATAACCTGATATAAAAGGTACCGGGTGATTTTCAAGATAATCGAGTGCATAAGCGGGTTGTTTAAAGGCTACATATTTCAAAGTGATTTTTGTCCGTATTTTCCTCTTTTACGGAGAATCTGGATCGGTGTAAGTTCTGTGTCTGGGTGTTGTATATATATATATATATATTTTTATATTACTAGCAATGTCCGCAACTTCATTTTCCTTAATAAAGCTGATGGCTTACTCGATAGTGGACTATCCAACATTGAAATAATTTTTCAAATAAGACAAAATCAAAATATTAAATATATATATATGTATATATATATCTAATTAATATTATATTTAATTATGAATATTAGTATGTATGACAGAGATCTGTAAGTGTACCAAATAAATAAAATAAATTAGCTAAACAGCAAACGCGGTATCGTCAAAAAATAAAATCAACTCTTTGTGTCTGTATGTTTTATCGAATTGACTTGCATATCAATAGCATAATTAAATGCTTTAATAACTGATCAATATATATCATAAAATATATTTTTTTATATCATATGTATTTATTGCGTTTATTAATACCAATATGTATGTAACGTTTATCAATTTTGTATATATAATGTCTGCACCACTATATGAATATTTTTATCTGTTTCGTGTAATGGTTGATTAAGAGATAATGCCAATCCGCCATTTGTACATTTTGTAATATGTTGCGCAATAAGGTTCATTAATAAATAAATTAATAAATAAATTAATAAAAAAATAAAATCTCATACAATGATCCAACTCCGAGATAAATTTCTTAAAGCACTTGTATTACGGACATCAGATAACAGCGAAATATCAAATATAATACTTAAATACGTATTTAGCACCCAGACACAGAACAAACACAAATATACATTTTATAAATGTTTGTCCTGGACAGAGATCGAACTACCGAATACGAAAGGTCATAAAATATGGTACCCAAGAAAAATGGACAACTCGCTGGATCACCTTCAAAATATGTCATCGAATCCGGACCCTTCCACATCTACGCCGAGCTCTAGACCAGTACGGCCAATTGCCCCAATACACAAATGTTTTCCACTTGTTATTAAAGAGTTCCTTGCACCTGCGCGCACGCCGCGCGACCATTGTTCTAGGCAAATGAGGAACCGCTAATGAGCGGCCGTTTGCTAAGTGGCTTATTGTTTGCGCGTGAGTGGGAGTTGACGAGGGATTTTATTGATCAATTGTTTGGCCGATTACAGCCGTTAACGGGCTAGAACACGGTTGAAACAACATATACTTGAGTGTGCGTGAAGACAGACTGGAAATGACGCGTTTCATTTGACTTTGTTACAATGGTTTGTTAGAGACGACGCCGGTAGGTGTTTCTATGGGTATTGATGGAACCTGTATCTCTATCAGTTTTTCTTGCTGGTTACTTTCAATTAGTTTTGAGATACCGACGAGAGCTACTAATTGAGTAAAACAGCACCTCCCCTTGTTCCAGTTGCTGTCAGAGGCGACTAAGGTACCAGGACCGATGGATGGCGGTATATCTATCCGATATAGTGCAGCTCAAATGCACAGGACGGGTATGGACAGCAGCATCCCCAACGCGCAAGCCAGGGTGGCAATTATGGACAATAATCTCCCTAAAATTTTCGCTTTCTAGGGGAGGCGTATGGCTTCCAATGGCTGAATGATGTGTATGAGAATGTATGTGTATGTGTATTAGCTGAGTAATGTGTACTTCCAATGGCTGAATAATGATGATGACGATACCTCTGGTGTCAACTGATTAAGGTAGGGCTAATAAAATGAGCTGTGTCAAGTGGCTTTTACGATACCTTGAGTGATCAAGGACGTGTCTATTATGAATATAAATGTAATATCGTCCTTCTTGGAAGTGTTACTGTCATTATTTGTTATTGATTATTTGAAAGTGCTTTTATTGGATTATAAAAGGGAGTTAGTTTTTATATCATTAAAATAATTGTTATTTTTATTGTTGGTCTGTATGAGCCAACAGATGTCACACCATCAAAAGTTTTTTTTAACTCTGGTAGTAGGTAAGTAATCTGGCAATTTGGCTTTGGAGATACGAGGGCAACAATAGCTTCCGTGAAATATCAACGAATGTATGAAATAAAAAATCAATCTAATTTTTAATATCGTTCTTGAGTCAAATTGTAAAAAAATTCTTTGTTCGAGAGTACTTTATATCGCATTCATGAGGAAATGCTGATATTCCGGAAAGACCTCTATGTCACTCCCTGAAAGTTAGACTGTGCGGGATCCCACGGGAGCACGTTTCCCGCACAAAAAGTAGACTAGGTATGTATTCTATAATTCGATATTTCTCTAAATTTCAGTTAATATTCCAGCGTGAATGAGTAACAAACATCCATGTTAGCGTTTATATTATTATATAAAAGTCAACTGCTGGACACAAGCCTCCCCAAGAAAGGGGACCTTTTTTTCCATTTATTTCTGTTCTATATATTTTTGTAGTTATTCTACTTTCATCCAGCCTTTCTACACGTCCAAACCATCTCAACATTCGAATTTAACACATGAGAACAAAACTTTTGCTAAAGTTCACTGCGCTGGGCAGGCGTGGTGACAATCGCCGAGCGCTTCTTCGCGACGGAAATGCTGCTACCCATTCCTGCCCTGTAGCATTCGAGCTACAATTTTTCGGCTAGATATATCGCTATCTGTCGGTTGTTTTCTTACGCAGGTTCCTAGACCTATGCAAAAATCTTCACAATTGAGGTCACTCCACCCATACACTGTAAAACTAACAAAACATCATTGTTCCAACAGCGAACCTCTGAATCGCAGGCCTTATCACCACGATAAGGTGTTGGCCAACCCAAGTGAGCCAACAATACCGCACAGAACAATACGCAGCGGCGTGGAGAGGCAATATGGCGGACTTTGAATGGCCCATCACTCACGCAATCTTGATTATAATTAGCTCATTAGCTGATATCACCTTAGAGTACTTTCAGGTCCTACCTTGCGTTGGTAGCAGCAGCCATATAATACAATAAAAAAAAACGACTTCAATACTAGAGGCAAATACTTAAATAGTTTTAGAAAATAGAATTCGTTTTTGAAAGTAGTACGTGTCTATAACACTTGAGGATTTCTCTAGGATTCCATCATCAGTTCTTGACTTGACCGGGACCATCCATCCAGTTCCAATCCAAAAAAAATATTTTTTAAATATGTTTACAATTCTCGGAGATATCTAGAAACATATATTTAAAAAAATCAGTTGATCGCGTTGCCAACCTTGGTCTACCTCTAGTGAAACCCAAGGTCTTTTAGTGTATATATAATAAATTTTCACATCTCATACAAAGACATAATTCAAATTCGCTTGAAGAACTTGTGTTACAGACATTAGGCAACAGAGGAATCACGAATATTCTTCATAATTGTTCTGACACATAAAAAACAAATATAATCATAAAAATAGTTGTCCTGGGTGGGGATCGAACCTACAATCTTTGGCGCACAAGACAGGATCACTGCCATCTGCGCCATCATCATATCATCGTATCAGCCAATGACAGTCCACTGCTGGACATAGGCCTCCCCAAGAACCCGCGCTGGGCAAGCATGTTGGCAATCACAGAGCGCAGCTTTTGCGACGGGGATGATGCTGCCCAACCCCGCCTCATCCCAGGATATACCGCCATCTGTCGGTTCTGGTACCTTAGTCGCCTCTTACGACACCTGGTACAGGGGAGGTTTTATTCTACTTTGCCAGTATCTAAGCGCCATCGGGCCCGGCAAAATATCGAACTCCGTTCCACACGCTAAAGGCCAACAGTTTTTATTGCGACGTTGCAGACGTCTCGGTGTATATCGGTCCGTGACGTCACTTAATTGTAGTCGATCTGTCTTTTGTCGCGGCCATAAAGAGGCGCGTTTACGGAGTCACATCGTGTAGGACGACATTTTTTTTCACATAACTATTTACCAAGCGAAACGTTTTGTTTTGTTTAGTTATTTAATTGTGTCAATATAGTTTTGTACATGAAATATTTAACCTATAGCATTTATCGAGGCAGAATGGTGCGCTTGCACACCTTTACCAGTGAAATTTTGATACCGGAAAAAATTCCGCGATTAGCAACATACACAGGCCTAGAAATGTTCGTTTCAAACTAAACAGATATTACGATTTAATTCCTAGATTTAAATTTTTAACTGAATAAACCTAATTGGATTTCTAAAATAAATCATTCTAAAGTATACATAACATCAGCTATCTGCTATTAAAAAGTCTTATTAAAACTAGTTTAGCCAAGCCGTTTATACATTAATGTCTGTCATTAAACATTACAAACAGACACTTCATTTTCATATATCAATATAAAACATAATGTGTTCAGACTTTCAAAGAATCGCAAAAGCGCAAATACATCCGGCACAGATGATCCAGGTCTATATAAATATGTGCATGTACTAATACATTTAGTATGAGGCTCACCATCTGCGCCCATTCAATTTGCGGCCCAGTCAAGTGGCACTGATTTGCGCGGTACACAAACAACGCGTAGGCCCGCCGTGGGCCGGTTATAAAAGTGCCCTTAATAAGACCTCAAACTTACGACTGCTTTTCATTTAAACCCCTTTAGGTGAGCAAGTTATGGAACTGTTTGTGTTTATTTATTGACTCCATCAATTCCGCTCGGGCCCGCGAAATATAATAAAAAAATAATGTTATGGGATTTCGTGTTGTGAGCCTAGCCAGTGTATACTATGTTGTCTTTGTTAAGAGAAGGATAAATTGATTAAATTACTAAAGTAATGAATAACAATATAGGTATCATACCTTCATTCCGTGTAAAGTCGCTTAAACCACTTATGTAACAGATGTCAGACAAGAGGAATTAAAAATTTACAATAATTTGATACATAATCACCCAGAAACAGAAAATACACAAATATTCATAATATAAGTGTTAGTCCTGGGAGGGGATCGAACTCACGGCCCTTGCCACACGAAATCCACAAGGGCCACCGTGTCCGTCTTACATTTGTTTTTCCTACAACATACAGTAGAAATAAAGAAGGATATACATTAAAATCCGCAAAAGCTCCGTTACATTGATACGCTTCTGGAAGCAATTCAAAATCGAGAAGAAACAAAAATATAACAAGTGAAAAACAAAAGAAGACAAAATTAAAGAATAATAAAAAATAACAAAAAGTAAACAGATTTCAATGAATACTCTTAGAACAAAAACTTATAAGGCTAAATATAACAAAGGCTGTAAACTTCATTAATCATTGCCTCGCGTCACGCAAGTCTGGTTTGTCTGTGGTGTATCAAGTCGGCAGTAGATAATACATATATAATTACATTATAATACATATACAATTACAGGTATAATTCGTTCAGATTGGGATTGAACGATTATTCATATTTTATACAAAAAGCTTATTTAAAAAAAAGCTTTTTTGAAATTTGTTTTTTCCAAGCCATATCGTACATACGTCAGTCCGCGCTATTTTCTGTAAAAAACAGATACAAAATTCAAGTGTTAATATTCAGATTTACAGATGGAAAGTATAAACGCCTAAAAGTTTAGATTTAATTAATTTTTCAGAGAAAAATTAGCCACTGATAAAATAATACGATACTCAAATAATCTTGTGTTGGTGCGGGAATCGTATCCACAACCCTTGTCCAACGGTTCATTACATGGTAACTCTATTCGGCCCTACATCATTAATACGAACCAGGAAGTCCAACTCCATAATTTAAACTATACCCCGCACCAAACATCTAGATCAATTCAATACGGACAAGATACTGTCGCTGAATTAACAATACATTGCCGCTCTAAAGTGGTTATTTACTAACACTAATTCAATACTAATGACAATGTACCCGCGACACAATCGTGTAACAAACGGCCGTGGCGGGCGACATCGACGCATGACGCGCGCATGCACGCGACGTGCGTGCGGCTTCCAGTTTTGTTAATAACGCGCAACGTTTGTCCCTAGTCAGTAAGTTATAATACTTGGGTACGAGAACCTGGGACGCGGTGCTGGTGGGAGCGGGTGTCACTTCACCTTAAAACTTGTTTAATAATTCAGTTTTTTTTGTTAGGAATCTTGTATACTAATAATACCGACATAGATAAAAGAAGTTTCTATCGTCGATCCAGTCAATGACTCAGATCCTTTAAACTTTAGACCTTATGTTAAGACAACTTGTAAATATTATAATAGTCGTGAATAGTTCGTGATCTATCACGTCTATATTTTCTTATACATTTACAGAAATTATTAATGATATTTACTAGTCTAAAATAGATTTAGACTTATTTTTTTGTCTATGCTAACCTACAAGCTATATTTATTTATGTTTAATTTCAATTAAATATCATTTAGCTATTTATGCTTCTACACAATAACAGTTTATTTCGTTATCCTTTGCTTTCCCTATTAAACTATATTCTTTATATATATTACATGTCACGGTGTTAAATCAGGATGAACCAAGAAGTAGCAAGAATAAACAAGCATGTATGAAAAGACTAATGCGAGTTAGGGAAGCGAGAGAGGTATGCCAAGATCGTAACAAGTGGAGATCCATAGTCTCTGCCTACCCTTATAGGACACAGGCGTGATGTATGTATGTATGAAACACTATATGTATAAAATATGTATGGTAGATTGATTATTATTTGCGTATCCTGTCTCATTTCCAACAAGAAACAGAGTCTTAAGTTAACAGTATCTGGTTTGTGAAACAATTTAGTTTATTTGCATAATCAATTTCATGCATCCTTACATAACATTAATCAGTGAAATCATGCACGTCAAATGGTTTCCTGTTTTATGAACAATGTCAAAATATTTTGAACTATTTATTATTTTCTGGTGTCACGGCCGAGAGACTCCAAATATGTATACAGCGTGTTCTAACAAATGCATGTACCTCCAAACATTTAATTATTATTACACATTACTATTGGTGAAAATTGAATATAATCTTTTTGATAGTTATTATTTTAAACCCAAACATACATGCAGACAGAGACAGGAGAATTTTTATTATGATTGATGATTGAGGATATATGATTTTTTTAATGTTGGGTAGTCCATTTATCGAGAAAGGCAACTATTCCACGGGGACAAAGTCGTGTGAACATACTCGTATGACGGGCCCGATGGCGCAGATGGTAGTGATCCTGGCCTATACACCAGGGGTCGTGAGTTCGATTCCCACCTAGAGCAAATATTTATATGATGATATTTGTGTTTATTCTGAGTCTGGGTGTAAAATATATGTATTTAAGTAGGATATTTATGATTATTTAAGCGACTTACCACGAAGTCAGGTAGGTCAATGTATGAGATGTTGTGGTAATTTATTATTATTATATATATGATGTAACCAGCTAGCGAACGCGAAATCAAGCGGAATCTTCGCAAGGCGTCGAGCGTCAAGCTCGCCGCCGCACACGCCCCGGCCCTACAAGCCCCGCTCAGCGTGGGCGTAGCGATTCTCTGCACTTTGTGAAAGGGCTTTGATTTTATAATAATATTGTGATATTCTAATAATAAGTTGCGACGCGCATTCAGAGTTCTTTACGGCCGGCATAAGACTTGCAGCCTTGTCTAGATACCTAACCGGCATTTGTAAGATGATATGGGATTCTCGTAATTTTTATTTATTATTGTAGGTACTTGACTTGTCGCGGGACGTAATTTGCATATTGTGATGAACTCCGCCGGCTTCCATAGCTGCGGTTGGCTTCAATACTGTCATATCGGTAAATGGATGTACAGCATTTGGTTTCTATTTATTTATTTTTTTATTCGCTTGTGTTCTTATCCTGTGCGCCAAGGGTCATGAGTTCGATTCCCGACCAGGATAAATGTTTTTAATATTTGTAATAGTCTGGGTGTTCAAAATATATTGAAGTATTATATTTGTGAATCCTCTGTTGTCTGATGGCCGAAACACAAGTGCTTTAAGCGACTTAT
>JACJUM010003085.1:18575538-18639636 GCA_020976665.1 Heortia vitessoides
TCCTCTGTTGTCTGATGGCCGAAACACAAGTGCTTTAAGCGACTTATCTCGGAGTCAGGTCAATGTATGAGATGTTATGTGAATATTATACTATTATTGTTAATGGAGTCATCATCCTAAGAAAGGAGGAGTTTTGCCCATAATGCCGCGCTGGGCAAGCATGTTGATAATCGCAAAGTGCAGATTTGAAGCGGGAATATCTAATATTAAATCCTAGTTAGAACGAGGCAGAACAACATGTGTGTTTGTTGTACCTAAGTATTATTTCGATTGTTGTAATTACGTATCTTTTTAGTAGAAGCTACACTCAAATAATTTTTTTTTTGGGACTTATTTTACTTGATAAAGCATATATAAGGAATATTATTAAGGAATTTCAAAATAAATCACATAAAGTACGTCTGAATATTCTAAGAAACATTTTATTTAACACGCTTATTACACAATAACAACTTATTAGATTTGGCAGACATTTTTTGACATTTATTTTCTAAATTATATCTTCGTTAATGGCAACCGTGGTTGATTTTGTTAACACGCATTCTAATATTTAATCAATATTATCGCATTTGATAGAGTCCCTTTCTTTTGTGGCAAGGGTCGTGGGTTCAATCCCTGCTCGAAACAAATTTGTATGATGACTATTTTAGTCTGTTTTTTGTGTTTCTCCTCTTGCCTGATGTCATTTATCATGAAATGAATAAATGTTATATAAGATATAATGTAATAAATACGACAACAGTATATAGAACAAATACGTTTAAACAAATGAAAGTCCACACCAACCCTAAGTGGGTTTTATTGACAACACTGACCGCTATTGTGTTCTGCTATTGCACATATTGTCATGCAACAAGCGAACTCCACTTGCATATTTCCTTAGCCATAAAATGCACAAACACCTGGTCATCTATATAAGGGCACGACCACTCACCACTTTACAAGTGCAGAACAACCCTCAGAAATGTCCACATTCCGCCCCCGACCAACACTCGGACACCCCTCAGCCCGTTGACAACGCAAATTGAAATATACTGCGAGTCACAATCACTTAGCGTTTACTTCATTGTATAAAAAGTGCGCGGGCGCACGTGGGCGTGTCGTAAACCTGCGGTCCCGCTCGCACGCGCGCTTCTCCCTCGCACAATGTAAATGATGAGACGTTATTTATCGTGCCACGGTTGTATGTGGATGTTATTGTGGGAAATGGCTCGGATTCGTTTTGTGACCGCGCCATGGGAATGGATTGTGCTTGCAAATCGTCTGCTATAGTCCGGTCAGATGGTGGAGACACCTAAACCAATTCAATGGTACGGGAATCAGCATATTTAGTACTTGACCGCGCTACTCGTTTAAATACTTGTATATCCTAACCAGGTGTTTGATATATCAATGTTTACTATGAGACACTTGTAAATAACTATTTATTATTTACAGTTTCACTTTGGAATATTTCTATTAAATAAAACGTATTGTTTACATATTTATAATTAAATATAACATTAACTAGACGGTGACCTGGGATTTACCAATTATGTCATCACATATTATTATTATTATCATCAGGCTTAGTTAGCGCACATATATAAGAAAGTATTATGTTAATATGTCTTTAATTACAGTTCTTCGAACACTTCAAATAGCTTTAGAGTAAAGTTCTTGGTCAATGAGTTCGTTCTCACACAAAAAGTATATCAATTCACAATTATTTTTTGCAGTTTTTTTATTTTATGATCTATAAAAACTTTATTTAAACATTGGAGTTTAATAATTAGTCCATTGTATACTTATGTGCTTCGAACTAAAGTATAGTTGTCAATAAAATAGTAGTTCAATAAAAATGGGGAGCAAGTAATTTTTTCAATGATAATTTTTTTATACTTTGCGAAGCTTTTCATTGATCTAAAAGGTCAATTGAATAAAATCACGTAATATCTCATACAATAACTTGACTCAAAGATACTTCACTTATCTCTATTTACATAGATAATACTCAAATGCATATTTAACACCCAAACACGGAACGAACACAAATGTTCGTCATATAAATATTTGTCCTGGATGGCGATCGAACACACTACCCTTCGCGCTCAGGAAAGAGACACTACATTGCGCCATCGGAGCCGTGGACTAGTCACAAAATACATTGAAACACATAATTAGGTTTAGCTTCAATCTACATACATAAATCAATTCAACAAAACAGTAATTGACAAACATATATAATATACATTTTTGCCCAAAATGCTGCTGCCCATCCAGTCCCAGTGTTAATTGAATTACGCTGTTTCAGACCGCTACAACGCCATCTGTCGGTTCCGGTAACTCAGTCGCCTTTCACGGCACCTAGTACGAAAGCACTATTCCTCCCCGCCGGTACCCAACGGCCACATAAACGAAAGTACCACGGGATTTTATGAAATCACTATGGGAACACAACCAATGCCACTGATTACACACACAGACTCACCTAAAAGTGTCACACAGAAAACAATATCCTTGCAAAATTAAAATTTAGATTTACGTATATAAATGAGAAGAAATTACAATCACCCTATGATGCAATAACTATGAGATAATTGAAAATGTAAAGTGGTGTGTGTAATAGCTCGACCGACAACCGGCGGCCGGTAACTCACGGCACCGGCCGGCGATCACCGGCCGGCGGTAATTAACGATAAGACGCACCTTTACCGTGTCCGCGTAATGGACAACGTGCCTTGTAAAATATCAGGTGTGAGGACGCCGGCACACCGAGAGCATGCGTCCGGGATGTACTGAGAAGAAAAAGAAGAGAGAAAATACCCTTTCTTATTATAAGCATTAGGAACTTCTTGACCCTGACACGTCCTTCGGGATCAAAGTTTTTATAGATTAAATTTTACCTAATTCTTTTCATAATTAAGTTATCGAAGCGTGATAATCAGGCTCAAACATGCATCACGTCTATGTCCCATCGGGGCAAAGTCGATGGATCTCCACCAGTTCTCTTAGCATACCTCTTGCTTCCTTGAATCGCGTTAGTCCTTTCACACATGCTCGTTTTTTTTTTTGTATTAACGTCCACGGCTGGACACAGGCGTATTCTAAAAAGGCAGAATTTAACCCATAATTGCTAAGCTGGGTACCTCTGGGCAACTCTGGCAAGCGCCGAGAGAGACGAGGATGCTGCTTCCTATCCCCACCCTGAGCATTTGAGCTGCACTGTCTCGGACCTGGATCGGTGGGAGGTACTATTCTACTGTGCCAGTACCTCACAGTACCTCAAAATCATTAAAATACGTTAAAATTCCACGAGTAAAGATACGTGACCTGATGAATTGTGAATAAAATTCACCAGCGCATTAAGAATTAAGGCTTAATGGAAAATATTTCATAATTCTAGGTCCAACTTCAATCTAGGTCACGTCTGCGCTCCATTAGCACTCGTGTTAACAATGAGCAGCCATGAGGGTATTCAGGCATTTAAGTATTTTCTCATGTCAAGTGTGAGCTACACTTAACACTTTCACAACGGTTCATAAAAGATTGACAGATATTTCTAAGTTAATGTGGCTAGAATAAGTTACGGGTACCTTTTATACAACCAGACATTATGATGTGTTGGCTTTAAAGTACCGGCAGAGTGGTAGTAGGTACTATTTTTGACGGGCCCGACGGCGCAGATGGTAGAGATCCTATCTTGTGCGCCAAGGATCGTGGCTTCGATTCCCACCCAGAGTAAATATTTATATGATGATATTTGTGTTTGTTCTGTGTCTGGATGTTATATGTAATCAAGTAGTATATTTGTGATTTCTCTGTTGTCTGGCGTCCGTAACACAAGTTCATTAAGCGACTTACCGCGGAGGAGCTCAATGTATGAGATGTTGTGGGAATTATATACTTACTTCCAAATAATTTACCAAGCCTGATTTCGGAGTTAACTAAGTCATCCCAACGGGACTGACAGATGACGGTATATACAGCCGAAATAGCATATTTTAAATGCAACCAGGCGGGGATAAGGGTGAAATCAGGGTCTGTAAAATATTAGTTGAAACTTTAAGGCGAATTCAGAATCATGGAGACACAACATTCAACACAAATTGTCTTGTAATCCGCATCGAACTGTATGTCTTCAAGCTAATGGGCTATTAAAGCGTAGCTTGGCTTTATGAGCTTGGTAAGCTAGTCAAATGTACAAGCTTACCAAAAATCTAGAGTTGCGCCCGTTGCGTCCGCAGCCTGCGCAGATAATAGCAACTTTTATCGATGCGTACGCGCATCCGAGCCGGCCACTCGGCCGCCATAAATTATGTTGCGAAATTGACGATAATAATCTGCCGCGATTCCATTATACCATACTGCACTGTGCTCTTATTAGAGGACGCGGGGTGCGTACGCGCACCGTACGCTGTACCTTGTAATCGGTCATAGAAATTATACTGTATTGTGCTCGCTCGTGCATAAGGCAGTAGCGAGACTTCTGGATAGATATTTTTCTACAGTTAAGAAATATATACTTTAATTATATGTAGTGACATAAAATATGAGTTGGGTAGAATAGCACCTCTCTTTGTACCAGGTGTCGTGAGAAGACAACTGAGGTACCGGAATCTGCAGATGGCGGTATATCAATCCGAAGCTGCATAGATCAGTGATGTCGAATTCGTAAAGTTACGCATTGCGATTGCTACACTGTTCTCATCAAAATGCTCCTTACTTTGGAGAGGCGTATAGCAGTACAAGTTCTTCTGCTCCAATTAATGATGATAATGATTATCGAATTTTGCAAACGTGACTGATGTACTGTAATGATAATATATATAATTACAGCCCTTGGAAGCGCGAAGCGAATGCTGCTGCCCATCCCCTCACTATGCATTTGAACTACACTGATTCGGCTGGATATACCGCCGTCTGTCGGTTCTGGTACCTAAGTCGCCTCTAACGACACCTGGTAGAGAGAGAGGTACTATTCTACTCTTGCTTTTACAACCATTAGAGTAAGCTTTTTATGCATCGCCCAATTATTGAGAAAATATTCGTAATTGTAACTGGTATCGCTCTATATATGTTATCCCATAACATGCCATAGAAAAAAAACTGTCAATTCTAGGTACACAAATTATAGTAGCTAGCCTGGTCCGTCTTAAAGATCCAGGGCCGTAACGCAGTTTAAATTAACAATGAAAACGCGGCCAAACATCTGAGACGCTCCTGGAGCCACAAACGTCTTAAGGCGCAACAAGTGACTCTACAGGTGCCTGCCCCCCCTCTACCCGCGTTTTCATCCCCCCTGCCCCCCACGTTATTAGCCCGCCCGTAATCATACGGGCACGAGATTGATTGGTTTAGAATTTTGCTGCTCCCGGCTTCTTGGCCTATTTGGGGGGAAACAAGACAAAGTGGAGAGCTATTTTTGATGGCGCTGATGATGACGCGGCGTCAGCGATGGAGCATGGTGGCGGGAATGCAGGTTGGAATAACAGAAAATTAACAAAACATCAATAAACAAACTGACTAGGCATTGATAAAGTATAAGTTCATATGATTAAAATGTGATGAACTTATGTAGAGTCGAAAACTCCGTCCTTAACTTTCATCTATAACAGATAACAAACACAAAACTAGAGAGAATTTATAATGCGAAACGAAACCAACGGAATGCAGATATATATAGCGTACAATAAACAAAAAAAAATGTTTGTTTCGTATTTTCTCTTAGAAAGCTCATATTTTGCCAAAATCAAGTTCATGCCAATTCATAAATACTATTTAAGCGGTTAAGATTAACATATTCGCAGTTATAACACCATCATCATAGCTATAGGACGTCCATTGCTGTACTTAGACTTCGCTATGTTCTCCAACAGAACCGACCGTATGCTGCTTGTATCCAGCTCGATCCTAGGGTTCAGTCGGTCCGTCTATCCATCTTGCGGTTGGACGCCCTATACTTGTCTTTCAGGTGCGTGGTCTCCATTCCAGAAGTTTACCCCTCAAACAGCAGTTGGCTCTTCCAGACCAATACTTCTACAACTTGTTAATCCAGCACGCTATGACAATAATTTTGGTTCTTTTACGGAATTATCGTTCGATCCCACAAAGTAACAATAAGCTTGGCGATCACCATCTCCACCTTTTTAGGTTATTTTGAATTGGTTTAATGTTTACACTATAAAAATCTATTTCTAATATCGGCGTGGAATACTGATCAGCGCAGATAATAAGCCCATTGTAAAAGATATTTTATTTTTTTAAACATTATTAATGAGTAATAAATGTATAGCTATATTTTATAACCATATTCTTACAGGAAGAAGAACTATGCGGAACAACTACAGAGCCTGGGAGTCTATACTAAAAGAGGAAAGATTTAATTGTTCGTTTGTTTGTTTGCATTGGCTTCGAAACTATGGAACTGATTTGAAAAATACACTCTCCGGTTTTATCCCCATGTAATATAGACTATATTATAATATTATATATAAACAATTAGGAATCCATAGTAAAAGTTTGTGAAAACTGGCCTAAATAATTCCTTACATCGCGTGCGCTTCAAAAACTTTCAACATCGTAAAATCTTATCAACAACCACATTTTAAAACCTCTAATCATCCAGAGCCCAAACCACTACAGTGTGCCTCGTACCGTCGAGGCACACCACACGAGCTGGCCAAGCACTGCAATCACAGGCAATCCTCTCGTTTACAGCTCCTAATGACGCGCGTCGTGTTGATTACACGTTGCGAGCCATTATCGAAACTCGCAGGACAGGGTCAATCCATGCATCTTCTAACTGTAAATGTGGACTTAAATAATCCATGTTCGGGCCAGAGAAAATTATTCTTAACTAGCTGTGCCCGCAACTTTGGCCGCGTGGAATTGTGTCTTTGGGCAGCATATTTTCTACCGAACTACAAATATCCACGCAGCGCACGCAATGAATGTAAGTTTTTTGCCCATTTTTGCCACACTTTTAATCAATGCTCCGCTTATTCCGTACGTAAAGTGATATAATATAGCTTAAGTTACTACTTATAACGTAAACTATCTGCCAATGAAAATCCCGTCTAAATCGGTCCAGCCGTTCTAGAGATTAGCCAGAACAAAAGACAGACGGACAGACAAAAATTGTAAAAAAGTAAATGTTGGTATGTGTACCGTATATACATTCATATGCATTTAGTAGAAAGCGGTTATTTTAATATCACAAACAGACATTTTCATTCTATTTTTATGTATAGATAAGTCTTGCGGTGAGCCAACTGGAAATGACGCGTAATATTTGACTTCGAGAGAATGGCTTGTTAGAGACAACGCCGGTAGGTGTTTTATTGGGTGTTGATAGAACCTTTATCTCTATCAGTTTTCCTTGCTGGTTACTTTCAATTTAGTTTTAAGATACCGCTGAAAAGTACCGGCAGAGTAGAATAGTACCTCCCCTTGTACCAGGTGTCGAATCAGGCGACTAAGGTACCAGAACCATATATATCCATCCAGAACATTGTAACTCAATAGCACAGGGCGGGATAGATAACAGCGTCCCTGTCGTAAAACTATGCAGTGAGGTTTCCATCACGCTTAGCCCAGCCAATTAGCCCAGCAAAATTAGTGACGGCAATGATAGGCAAGAATTAGGGCTGTGGTGTACCGGCCGAGTAGAATAATATCTCTGACCAGGTGTCGTTAGAAGCGACTGTTGTGGTCCTAGTAATAATACGAGTCTACAGGTTGCAGTGACCACGTGCTTGTTTGTCGATTTAGTGACTAGAAAAAAAAAGTTATACTCATTTATCTATTCTTAACTCCCCGCAACCATCAGATAGCAAATAACTTTTTGTCCGCGGAAATTTAAAAATATGTAAGATTATTGAACACTAAGTACTTAGCATTTGCAATATCGATAAATAAATCTCAAGAGCAGTCGCTATAGGATTAGGGCATCAATCTTGAAAAATAATTATTTTCATATATCGCCTGTTCCCGTTTCGGAATACCAAAAAAACTATAGGTATACGCGCAAGAAAAAAGCCCTAAGAATATTGTGTATCGTAAAGCATTAGAATAATAAATACACTCTTGTTTCTCAATTATACCAATTCTAATTAAATAATCATGGTTAAGACAAGGACAACTTCGGTCTGAATGGGTTTGTAGATCTTGGAAAATAATAGTTACTGTGGGATACCAAATCCGAGATAAGAGTCAACACCAAGACCGCCCCGTCAAGCATCACAGGCACAACAAGAGAGTGTATCACGACAGGCGGCGTCGTGATGTCAGCTGACTTATCGCCGAGCGTGATAGTTCGCGCTTTATCGATACAGCGAACAAATTGGTAATCAAAATTCAATGACTCGACCCCACCACAATTACTGACCCAACATAAATAATGATGCAAAATCAATGACGAGACGGGCCCGATGGCGCAGATGGTAGTGATCCTGTCTTGTGCACCAGGGGTCGTGGGTTCGATTCCCACCCAGAGCAAATATTTATATGATGATATTTGTGTTTGCTCTGTGTATGGGTGTAAAATATATGTATTTAAGTAGTATATTTGTGATTCCTCTGTTGTCTGGCATTCGTAACACAAGTGACGACTTACCACGGAGTCAGGTCAATGTATGAGATGTTGTGGGAATTATTATTATTATTATAATGGCTGATGGAATCGCAAGGTGACTAAACAAAAGCAGCACGGGACGTCCACATATAAGTTGGACATACGATCTGATTAAAACCGCAGGATCACGCTGGACCGGTCGCTTACAACTAGGAGCATATTGGAGAACACTTTAGAAGACCACGTCTCGCAGCGGACGTCTTTCGACTCATATGATGATGAAAGAAGAAAATGTTAATTCAAAACATAAATATAAATGATAAATTCTAAGCTGAATGTTGGATATATCTACCACAATAAATTCAACAATTTGATAGCGTTATTAATAGAATTCTCGTGTAGTAAGTTAGGCTCGTCACTTGGCTTTATCTTAACCATGTATTAACCTCTGGCCCGATCGCGAGTTATGGGTTTTATCACTTTTGGCGCAGCCGTACCGAGGCCGACGCCATCGCCACTCAGGCAGGGGTGCGGTAATTGTAAATTTAATTTTGATTTATTTCATTACAATTAACTTTAAATTAATTTCGCTTGCACGAAAACTGCAAACAAGGTATCTCCTGGTACCTGTATTAGGAACCGACAAATGGCGGTATTCACCAGATGGGGATGAGAGTCAGTTACTCAGTCAGTCAGTCATGAAATCCGCGGCCCTTGGGCGCGGTTGGGCTTCGGGTGGTGGCCCTTGCGTCCGGATTCTTCTCCCGTGACCCCACGGGATTAATGGTGATGTGGGAGTGTCCACCAGACGGTGGACGATTACCTCCACGCCTGCCAGCAATTATGGGATACAATCCTCTTTCTTAAGAAGGCTTATGTCCAGCAGTGGCCGATCAAAAGCTGGTATGATGACGATGATAGTGATCAGTTTGCATTAAGATTGGTGACCAAAAATTTATAATCTCAATATCCTCCGTAAGCAATATCACCTAGCTGGCAACCTGCATCCTTCTTCACCACAAGGATTGGCCATTTCCCTCCACGATGACAGAAAAAAGGTTAACATGGTATTGTGCACCACAATAATCATACATGAGAGTGCGCAGCCAGCCCTAAAGCAGACACCTGTTGGGATTCGAACCCGCGCCGCCGAGACACGAACCCGGTATCAGAGCAGAGAGCATCTCCCGCTATCACGAGCGCTCACCTCGCTAATACGTTGTAATTCACAACGTCGTTTTATGCCTGTGAGTTAATGCTGGTGTCTCACAAACACTTAGACTGAGGCTAGTTTTATAGAAACACTAGATGCGTCCGCGACTTTGCTCGTGAGTAAACATTCCTCATGCAAAAATTGACCACCTCGTTAAAATTTGGTCAATGTAAGAAACAAACGCCGTGAGGTACCGGTAGAGTGGAATAGTACCTCCCTCTATACCAGGTGTCGTAAGAGGCGACTGAGGTACCAGAACCGACAGATGGCGGTATATTCTTTCGAAACAGTCCAGGTCAAATGCAAATGGTGGAGATGGGCAGCAGCATCCCCGTCGCGAAAGCAGCGCTCTGCGATTGCCAACGCACTTGCCCAGCGCGGCAATTATGGGCAAAAAACCTACTTTCTTGTAGAGGCTTATGTTTAGCAGTGGACGTCCAAGGCTGGTATGATGATGATGAAAAAACAAAAGCAAATATAATAATGTCTTTGACCCAAATTGCAACCAAATCCATTCAGCGTTCTAACATACTTGACTAACAATCGAGATCTGTTTTAGGAGAGCAGTATTATAAAACCTCTCTCTAAGACAGATGTCGAAAGCGGCGAGTGTATCAACGTATGACAGGGCAGGCATCTACACTGAGAAGATAATCTTTTAAGGAAGCTTAGTTATGACGTCAAGCTGTCACAAAATCGCAAACTTGTTGTTTTCAAACTTATATTACCAAAATATAAACAGACTTAAACGGATTAAGTTAATTTAAAAGCACAGGGAGCGACCGCCAGAGGTGTGGAATCGAGATGTCTTAGCGCGCCCGCAAGTAAACACTATTGAAGGCCCCCGACGTCTCTTGCCCGTGTTATTGATAGAATTTATCAGCGATCACGCTGGCGCCGGGCGCGAGGCACGAGCGGAAGCGGGCAATTGATTTTTACAACAATATGTTATGAATGTTATGAAGCCGTAAGGTATAGAGTGGAATAGTACTCGTACGGGGGAAGCCTCTTTACCAAGTATCGTATGAGGCGACTGAGATACCGAAACTGACAGTTGGCGGTATATCCACCAAGTGCAGCTAGGAGGAATCTTTAAAATAAAATTTTGCATATTTCAACGCATTCGAACTCCAAAAAAATTATATATTGCTCATTATACGAGTATGATCGTACTTCATAATTATCTAACTTTAATGATACATCGACACAAATATTATAACTTTGTGTAATTACGGTAAACACAACTGTAGTCCAATATTTATAAATCCGCCAACAATTCTCAAGCAAATTCGAACTTTTGTGTTTGATATTTAGAATTCATTATCGATAAAAACAATTAATTAGATTCAACATTTACCTGATTCTGAGATAAACTTGTGTTGTTGTTTGTTTTTTAATATTTTCTCCCTTTCCCACAAGGATCATCATCATCATACCAGCCATTAAAAGCCCAATGCTGGACATAGGCCTGTCCAAGAAAGGAGGAATTTTGCCCATAATTGCCGCGCTGGGCAAACGTGTTGGCAATCGCAGAGCGCAGCTTTCGCGACAGGGATTCTGCTGCCCATCCCCGCGCTTTGCATTTGAGCTGCACTGTTCCGAAAGGATATACCGCTATCTGTGGGTTCTGGTACCTTAGTCGAGTTTTACGACACCTGGTGCAGTGGAAGGTACTATTCCTTATTGTAGTAATTCTAAAAAAAGGTTCATTCGTGTTTGACAGATAGATTATCTACCCGCTGCCCGCCTACCCCGTGCACCGCTCCACAGAAGTTGCAGTGTCAAGTCGCGTTAGAGTCATAGCTTGGGTACCTGATCGGAGTCTTGTGGCCGCGTCCCCCCCCCCCCCCGCTCCCTTCCTAGATCATCGCAGATTGCTGTCGCCGCCACTTACCTAGTTCCCTGCCTCCACACTTGTTAGATCCATGATGAGGTGTTTATCGACGGTATCTTAGTTCATGCCGATACATTTGCACATACTAGAGGTAGACCTCATGCAATGATCGTCAGCATTGGTACCGCACTCTCACCTATTTCTACCATTGCTTTAGCCATTCCGGTTTGAAGAGTAAAAGAGACAGGTTATATTTTCACGTGACAAGGTTAGCAACACGCTAATGCTATTCTTGTGTAATACGAGCGTAAATACGAGCGGTGACATTTCCTATCACGCAGATACTTGTTTGTCAACTTAGGCTTATAATATTAGTAGGGAATAGAAGGGATACCCCTTCTATTCCCTACTAATATTATAAATGCGAAAGTAACTCTGTCTGTCTGTTTGTTACGCTTTCGCGCTTAAACCTCTCAACCGATTTTGATGTAATTTGGCATAGACAATCTTTAGACCTTGAGAAAGGACATAGGCTATTTTTTAATTCGAAATAAGGGTTCTAAGGTGTCGAAAGGGGGGATAAAATTTTGTATGGAAGTATCGCTATTTTTAGAGCAAGAAACTTAAAACTTATACTTCAGGCCATTAATTCGATATAAATAAACATAACATTCAACGTTTATATAAGTTGAAGTAAATAGGTATGGTACTAAAAAAAACTATTCCACGCGGACGAAGTACACAGCTAGTATTTATAAAAACAAAATAGTCATGACTATTCTCCACCGTGGGGTACCGGCGGAATAGAATAGTACCTCCCTCTGTACCAGGTGTCGTAAGAGGCGACTGAGGTAAGGGAACCGATAGGTGGCTGTATAACCATCCGAAACAGCGTAACTAAAATACTACAGGGAGGGGATGGGCAGCAGCGTTTTCGTCGCGGAAGTTGCGCTCTGCGATTTCCACCACGTTTGCCCAGCGCGGCAAAGATATGCATAATCCCCCCTCCTAACAGGCCTATGTCTAACAGTGGACTTACAATGACTGATATGATAAAACACACACGATAACCGACAGCTTTCATTTTTCTAAACACTAATACATCAACGTACTGCATTACCAAGTACCAGACCCGATTTGTATTGTTTAGGCAACCTGAACATAACATTCATTAAGTTAGGTACTACTGCTAGATAGGTAAATCTAAGTCACTTGTCACCACGCTTGCTCAGCGCGGCAATTATGGGCAAAATAATAAAAATGTTCAACAGTGGACTTTTTATGGCTGACATGATGATTCTCCACCATAGGATATGAAGAAAATAATTTTATTGACCTCAATCCTGAGATACTTCGCTTGCTTTAATACTCATGATTTAGTCTTATACAAGGTCACACAACGGAAGCAAGGACAGGGGCCATAGGTTCCAGGCAGAGTAGAATATCGTAATATATAGTACCTCCCTCTAACCTGGAAAAAAGCGACGGGGGTATTGCACCCGATAATATGTCGGTATATCTATACCAAATAGCGGGGTGTAAATAAATAGCAAATAATAAACAAGGTTAGGAACCTTTTCATTAAAAAAAAACACAACTCTAGGTCTACGGGCAGTATGTATTTTGATTCCTTAGTGAATATCAAATTATATTTTTGGTGCAGCATACTAGTTTCCGTATCCTGTTTCATGTTTACAAAGAATATTTATTTATTTATGGAACTTTATTGCACAAAATATTACAAAATGTACAAATGGCGGACTTAATGCCCATTGGCATTATCTATCTCCCAGTCAACCATTACACGAAATAAAAAAAATATATATATAGTGCCGCAGACAATATATACACAAAAAAGATAAACGTTACATACATATTTGTATAAATAAACGCATATATATATATATAAAATTACGTACAACAGAAATAGGGTTATAAAGTTAGAGAAGCAGCATCAGTAAATAAAGTACGGAGAAAGCGTTTCATGATAAATTTGTTTGGGGATTGCTTAATATTAATTGCATGGTTTTAATTTCAACTCGATACCTCAACACGTTCTCAAGATATGTAATGTTGACGGATAGACAAACACATTGATCTAAAGGGTGAATAACTGTCGGTTACCCATCGTAGTTCTGAGAGAAAGGTCAGACTGCATTGTCACTGATATCCATGTACATAATAACTCAGTGAACATAATTCCTCTCCATTAAACAAGACGACCCTCACCTTGCAGACGTCGCTTGGTTTTCTCCGAGTGAAGGTTTTCTCTTCAGACCTTCAAGAGTGACACACAAATGCGCACTTATATATATGCTAGCACTCCAATGTAAAATTAAAGAGAAGTTAATGTTAGAAAATAATAAGATGAATGTTAATGTGCGGTTTATTCAACTTTTTCCTTTTGATGGTGCAGATGGTAGTGTATCTTTAGCGTAGCGGTATCTTTGCGCTTAGGGTCGTGGGATCGATCTCCAACCAAGACAAACATTATATGATGCATATTTGTGTTTTTTCTGTGTCTAACCGAAAATATGTAATTAAGTATTATACTTGCTTTGCAGTCTGATGTCCATAACACAAGTGCTTAAAGCGACTTAACTGACAGATATTTTGTGTAAATTTATTTATTTACGGTTAGTTCAACGTTCGACAGTCACCTTGCCTTCTCAAGATTTACATAAGATGTTGTGCCAGAAAGTTGATGAGTCAATAAATATTCTCAAATGATTACAATACTAGATCACCAATGTTCCGTCTGTCTTCCTCTTAGATTTACCTATCTAGTATTAGTACCTAACTTAATAAATGCTATGTTCAGGTTGCCTAAACAATACAAATCGGGTCTGGTACTTGGTAATGCAGTACTTTGATGTATTAGTGTTTAGAAAAATAAAAGCTGTCGGTTATCGTGTGTGTTTTATCATATCAGCCACTTGGAAGTCCACTGAAAGACATAGGCCTGTTAGGAGGGGGGATTATGCATATCTTTGCCGCGCTGGGCAAACGTGGTGGAAATCGCATAGTGAAACTTACGCGACGGAAATGCTGCTGTCCATCCCCGCCCTGTGCGTTTGAGCTAGATGGTCGGATATACTATCTGTCCGTCTGTTTGTTTTGCTAAAACATTATAATGGTGGTCAAGGGGAATACGTGGCAAAGTAATACACAAAAGTAAAACCTTTTATAAATTGTATATATTTTTAAAAGTCTATATACATCAAGTAGAATTACCTACTGACCTATGTAACTCTTAATGGTAGAATCATGAAATGCGGTCAGTTGATTTAATTTAAAAAGACACTAAGAAATATTTTAAAATAATTTAGCTCTCGAGTTTAAATAGAGGTTGGCAGCATCCATGAAATAATCTTAAAATTTGCAACGATTTTGATAAAACTTGAGTCTCATGCTTTAAAAAACATAATATAATTGTTTCATGGTTAATTGGAATTCACCACCTAGGAGTGCAAAATAGGGGTAGTAAATTTCTTTGAAAAATATTGAAAATCTACTCCAATTACAAATTATTTTACTTTATTTCAATCTAGAAATAAAATAAATTCACGGAAGAACTATATCAACTAACGAATTGTTATTACTAAAACTATAATGGGAACCAAATCCTTAGCGACTTTCTGTGAAGTAACGAACTCTCGAGATCGAGAGTGAGAGCGAGACTCCGAGACCGTCGGGGCGGCGTGACGCTGCGAGATACCTAATAAGCCGGCGGGACGGACGCATAAACACGTCTAGGCTTGTTTACTGCCGTTTTTGAACGTTACGACTGCCAGCGAGTTGTTGGATGGCCCAAAGTGACGCTTTGCTTTACGGGTCATTTTAATGCCCCAGTTAATAGCAATAATGGACAGAAAAATATCACACCAAAATAAGCATGTATTAGTTATATACGGTACTATATAAGAGAGGTATCAACAGAATAGTACCTACCCCTTTACCGGGTGTCGTAACAGGCGACTAAGATACCAGAACTGACACGTATATCCGTCCAAAACAGTGTGACTCAAATGTACAGGGCGGAGATGGGCAGCAGCATGCCCTAACTACGCTCTGCGATTGCCAACACGCTTGCAATTATCGGCAAAATCAATCAATTATCAAATAAAAAAAAATTATGATATATTTTATTGCTTGATATAACAGATAGATACTGCAACTCTACTATTAAGTATGTGTAAATCCAGGTCAAATATAGTCAATGTATAATGCATATAAAATTTATTACAATGAATTATGTTTGGCCTGAGCTGAACCTTCGAACGGAGATTTAGACCAGCTATTATTGTTAGGCGCGTCAGTAAAACGCTAGCGCTCCTCTGCGCGACTTTATGTGGAATGCATTAACTCCTCAAGAATGTTCCTTGTATAATGTCAGTTGTCACTGTAGGTAGGTGCAGTGGTAGGAGTCGATCACGGTGGACGCCCGTGTGTGCTCGCATCACCAACGCGGCCTGTAAAATGACGCTATGGAAAAGGCTGTGTCTAAATAAATATATTATAAATTATTAGCGTGTTTGCGGTCGCAGAACGCAGCTTCAGCGACCGAGATGCTGCTGCCCATCCCTGCCCGGTGCATTTAATAATTTACTTAATACATAATAATAATTTACTACATATATATGTTCGAAGCTGAATAATATTCACACGAAATCTTTAACAATGACCTCAGTCAACACCCAGACACAGAACAAACATAAATATAATCATATAAATGCTCTTTGCGATTGCCTTGCACTACGCATGCCCAGCTCGGCAATTTTGGGCAAACATCCCCCAATCTCGGGGAGGCCTATGTTCTATGATGATGACTTAAAAACAAAATAATCAGTTTTTATTGGTTTTAAACGCGTATTAGCATATATATATATATATATATATATATATATATGTATAATAAATGAAATACTCATAGAGAAATTCCTACTAAGCACTCAGACGAAGACACGGAAATCATCTTGTATAATATGCATAATCCGAAGTATCCGTTATCGCATTAAAAATACGTTCAAACGAGTTGTCACTCACCCATAACCGGAAAAATTAAATGTGTATCCGTTCGCTCGTAAAATATATAATTGAATTTATGATTAATTAATTGATTTATTGTTACAAGATCTGTCTCTGTGTGTTTATCGCGTCGCGTCGCATCGCATTATAACTTCTCATCTAATATATAAAATTCTTGTATCACGGTGTAAGTTATTCAACTCTTCTAAAACAGCCCGACCGATTTTCGTGAATCTTAGCGTGCATTAGGCTAGGGTGGATAATCGGACAACATCTATTTTTCATCCCCCAAAATGTTAAGGTTTATTTTTTTTAGTATTTAGCATACACAAATACACACAAGCCCTACTTTTCACCCTTTTGTCACAAAATCCAATTTCTTCATACTCTACATTTTAGAAATATGATATAATTTTATTGGCAGAATAACGTTGCCGGGACAGATAAATATATTTTAGATTTTATCGTATTTCTTTCCAAGCAGACGATGTCGTGGGCAATAGCTAGCAAGTAAATTTAGATACAAGGAGGCTTCTTTACACTCAAGTCATATGCTTTGGTACGTCAGTCTCACCAATTTATGCCACCACAAAGCAATCAAATGACTAGGTCATTTAACAGATATTTTTGCAGGTCATAAGATTGATGACCTAGATCTAAACGTAGAGGCAGGTGTATAGACTACAGTGACACTATATCACGCAGACCAAGCTTATGCTTCTTTGCTAACTCAGTAATCAATATCATCATCAAACTGGTGGATTGGGTATAGAATATAGGTTTCCCTTTGCAAGGGAGAAATTAAGGTAAGCAATTTAAGGTACCTCTTACGACACCTGAGACAGCGGGAGATTCTATTCTACTCATCCAGTACCCCAATTATTTATGCATACATATATTTTTTTGTGATCGTAAGAAGACAGCCGATTAGAATAAAACCTCCCCCGGTACCAGGAGTCGTATAATGCAACTGTGGTACCGGAATCGATAGAAGACAGTATATCCGTCGCGAAGTAACGCTCTGCGTCTTTGGTTTTCAGAGGCCATCTAGCGGCTAACATTGTTACACCAGGTCGACGAACAAGCATACAGTCCGCGTGATATTAAGTGTCACTGCAGCTTATAAACACTAGTACATAATATCACATGGATATCACTAACGCGTTGCCAACCTTGTGACTTAAGGATTATGCCACATTATCCAGTAAATTCAGTGCCTCACCCTTCAAACCAGAACACAGCAACGCGAACACTTCTGCCAGTAGAAATAGGTAAGAGTGAGGTACCAATGCCGACGAACTTTTTGTGACGTCTACCTCGTGTCATTACTATATTAGCGCACAAAAATCGGGTCGTACCAATACCACGTCCGCGCCAACCTCGCTCCGCCGTCACCCACTCAGCTTTCAACGGCCGATCTTTCTCGAACTGATAACGCATGAAGATAACCCTATTCTATATTTATGCGTTTGTTACCATTTCTGTTGGCATCCAGCGATCGGTAACTCACTCCAGCAATAACAATTTATATCGATACGGATTGGTTATAGAATGGAGCGCCGATAAAGATCCCGAAACCGATCAGCGGAGTCGATAAATTCGCGAAATTATAGTGACAACCGAGTCTTGTATTGATCTCGACAATAATACATATCGACGTATTCAAATCTGTCACATTAACCCAATTGATGATAAACTTTATTATACAGGGATTAAATTCAAAATTGATTGCGCAATTGTGTTCTTATAACTGAAAACGTTTTATATTGTGTGTTTAGATTTACAAGTATCTCCAAAGCGGATGCACTCTTTTGACGACACTGAGCGAAGATAGCTCATAATAATCAAACATTGGATATCCACTGCTGGAAATAGGCCTCCCCAAGAAAGGGGGAATGTTGCCCATAATTGCCGCGGTTGACAAGCGTATTGGCAATTGCAGAGCGTAGCTTTCGCAACGGATATGCTGCTGCCTATCCCTGCCCTGTGCATTTGACCTAATCTGTTGCAGATGGATACACCGCCATCTGTCGGTTCTGGTACCTTAGTCACCTCTTACGATATCTGGTAAAGGGGGAGGTACCATTACCGCACGGCTTATAGCTCATAATGTATGGATTAATTAACGCTAATTTATTTTAGACGAATATGATTAATAAATTAGCTCAAGTGTCAATAACACCAATAATATAATCAAGCAAACCAAGTCGTGGGCACTAACTTGTTTTAAATATAGCCAAAGAATGCATAAATCTGTTTGTTCTACTTATGAAACTCACACATGAAGTAAGAATTGACATAATTTTTGCAGAACGACTTCTAAATTGATATGAGCTACTTTTTTCCTGCTTCACTCTAAAAGGAGAAGTGATAAAATATCGAAAGGAATCTATTGCTAATAAACTTAAGTTTCAAATTGTTTAACTTAAATAAATTTACATTAATTTATTTTTGACTTGCTTGTTTCCGACGACTTTGTCTGTACGGAATTCATTTAAATAGCACACGCTACATTACCACTGTGCATACTTAGTTATTTTTCATCACGAGAACCGGGATAAAATTTTGCCTATATGCTATTTTAGACTATAATCAATCTCTATGCAATACTTCACCTACCCAAAATTCAACTGTTATGACCTCAAAGCGTTACAAACATACATCTTGAAATGCTCTTTCTAATATTTGTAGGTTAATATTATATAAATGTTGTACAGTAATATTTGGTCAATAAATACGTCGTGTTTGAAGAGTTTCGACCTCGCGTCTCGATCATAAATCGTTCATACGAATGATAATCGAGCTGTAATCGAATTAAGAATCGGATTCGGTCGATGTCTCGCTTGTGTTTTAATGAAATGGATATTAATTCGGCCATATCGACGATTAGGCCGGTGAATTTAAATTTTAAGTGTTACTTCGTCAGTTTTTCCTATTATAAATATATGAATAACTCACTTAGATAACTGGATTCGATTCTAAATGTGCGATACCACATGAGATAGAGAAATTTAGGTGTCTAACCTTGGAGCAGGCCGGGGTTCTTAGATGCCCGATCCGGATGAAATTATAAAATTGAATAATTAGCTTAATTACAATTTCTTCTAATTATAGACTTGATTAATTTCCGTGAGGTACCGGCAGAGTAGAATAGTACCTCTCACTGCACCAGGAGTCGTAACAGAGGTATCAAATGGGAAAAGTGGGAACGGGCAGCAGCAATGCCATCACGCCTGCCCAGCGCGGCGATAATGGGCAAAAATCCTCCTTTCTTGTAGAGGCCAATGTCCAGCAGTGGACTTCCAATTGTTGATATGATAATAATGATGACGGACTTGGTTTTCTCCATGGCCGACAGTACAAGTATTTCTTCTATTTTTCTTAATACATCCTACTTAAATTAAGCACCTACCAAGAAACCGGCCATAATTTTTTATGTATCTAGTTTACAAGCAATAAAAAATTATTTTATTTTAATATTTCAAATTATATATTTTTAACTGTTTTATTTGAATTATGTGATTATAAATCTACTATTAACATAATTAATTGAAAATAATAAAAAATAATTTCGGGGTCACACAGACTGTTGTTTTATTAACGATTTATTAGACGGGCCGGTTGGTAGATGGCGCAGTTGGTAGTGATCCTATCTTGTTCGCCAAAGATCATGGATACGATTCCCATACAGAGTAATTATTTAAATGATAAATATTTGTATTTGTTCTGTGTCTGAGTGTTATTTATACGTATCTAAGTATAATATTTGCAATTCCTCTGTTGTCTGGCATCCGTAACACAAGTGCTTAAAGCTCTTATCTCGGAGTCAGGTCAATGTATGAGATGTGGAATGAATTATTTATTTATTTATAAGCTTACGAAAGGTTGAAACGGTAAAAAATATTTAACAGAGTTCATAAAAATATTTTTTGTTGAAGTCACCTTTTGTTGAACCTACCCTAGGTTGGAGATTACTTGGAGAGGCCTATGTCCAACAGTTGACTTCTTAAGGCTGATATGATGATAGTGACTACAAAGAACCCATTTTGCAATATATCCCTGGGCATTATCGTATTGAAGCGGAAATAATTTTAGTATGAAGACTGATGGAGGAGTCGCAAGATTCTATAGACATTAGATAAGAATGGATATATACCAAAATGAAGGAGAGGCGCACGCAGGCAAGTGGAGAGGCAAATGTACATCAATGGATTCTTAAACAATGAATCTTTACAACGGATATTGTGATGGTGATTTTGTATCATAGTTTAAATTGACGATTTATAACATTTCTAATATTATGTTATGAAGTCAGTAAACAAGCATACGGTCCGCTTGATGATAAACGGAACCGAAGCCTTAAACACTAGTGCTATCACAAAGATATCACTATTGTGTCGACAACCTTGTGAGCTGAAGATACGATGTCAGATTTTAGTCGAGTTCAAAGTAATTTTACTCGTCCTTCAAACCGGAACAGCAATGCGAACACTGCTTTTCGGCGGTAGAAATAGGTGAGAGTGTGATACCAATGCCGACGACCTTTGAGGTTTACCTCTAATTAATGACATTTTTTATTAATATTTAACAGAGTGTGAATTGATTTGCCTAAACAGTCTATCAGTGAAATTATGTTTGGTATGACGGGTCATCTATATGCAAAACTTGTCAAATATCTCCAAATGTTAATACCTGAATCCGCATATCAATCGGCACTCTATCACCGCCATGGCGCCGCGATCGATATAATTATTCATCTTTAACTAAATAGACACGGATGAATTAAGAACAAAAAATGGATAATCCAGGTAATTTATGACTTTTGAAGAGAAACTTTGCCATTTCGCTATGTTTTGATATATTTGCTTAATTATGTGGATTCAGCATTGGGGTACCGGCAGAGTAAAACAGTACCACCAAATGTACGTGTAGTAAGAGGCCGAAGTACCGCCACCGACAGATGTGCTCAAATGTAAAAGAATAGGGATGGGCAGTAATATTTTCGTCGCGACGCTACGTTCTGATTGCCACCACGCCTGCCCAGCGTGGTTTTTATGGCCAATAATACCCCTTTCTTAGGGAGGCTGTTCTACAGCTACTGTGACAATGATAGTAGATAGATAATATAGATAGATGGTAGTATTATTTGACGATACAAATATATTTTTCGACACAGTAATATGTAGAGTAAAATACCTTATACATCTTACATTTTCAGTCAGTTTCAGTCAGGTCATTAAATATCCATCCACAAATGAAATAGGCATAGGTAGGAGAGTTACCGTCGCAACACTACACTCCGATTACCACCTATCCTATCAAATTCTCGGTGATGTTCCGGAAGGCACGACTAAATGTGCCTTCCGAAGCAAAGAGAAATAACTCATTTTTGGTCACCCATCTAACCACCAACCAGTGCAAAGTTGCTTAACTTTAACAACCAAGTTGCGTGACTAATGTGTTTTCACTAAATGCACTCTTTGTCGGTTTGTTCTTTGATTTTTATGATTTTCACTGATATATAGGTGACGATATACAAACTAAGATGGCTTCTTTTCTCCTCAAATTAACGCTGGTGAAACTAGTAGTAGCTAGTATATTAATGGCTTACTTCATAGATAATTAGACGATTGCGTCGTTGATTGATCATTCTCACATATCTCATAGCATTAACTCGGAGAGATTTCACAACTTGAATGGGACAGCAAGATTTAGATCCTCCGTAAATCAAAGCAACTAACTAACATAGGATGTGTCAAATTGCTTTACCACTTCGCTTAAGTAACCTGATCGGCTCAGTCATTACAGACAGGAAAAAATAATATACAATTTGAAATTCGTAATGAATCATGCGAAGCGAACGAAAATGATATGAGTACAAAGATATGAACAGAGAATCCCAGGGCAAATTTATCACATTTTTTCCAAAACAAAACAATTACTAAAATTAGCGAAATACATTCCATGTTCACGTAACTCGATCGCAAAGTTGCGAAAATCATCCTTAATAGTCGTCACAGAGGGAATATTTGCCCATAATTGCCGCGCTGGGCAAGCGAATTCTGCTGCTCATCCCTTTGCGTTACACTACTTCGAATGTATATACCGCTATCTGTCGGTTCCGGTACCTAAGTCGCCTCTCACGACAACTGGTACACTCAGCCGGTACCCAGTGCAGCTCAAATGCACAGGGCAGGGCAAGGTATTATGGGCGGAAACCCTCTATTTTTGCCCAGCAGTGGAGTTCTAATGGCTGGTATAATAATGATGATGATCGTCAAGTCACAAGGTTGGCAACTCGTTAGTGATATCCTTGTGATAATACGATTGTATATAGGCTGCGGTAAAGCTTAGTATCACACAGCCTGTATGTTAGTTTGTTGACTTGGTATATATAACAAGAAAAATTATATCACAGTTATAAACAAAAGTTGAAACATATTTTTGGTTGCTTAGTGTTATAAAAATCTCGAATGCTCAGATTAATTTTTTATACAATCATGCGGCTCGCTTGATGGATGGCCTATTTACGATTACAACACTGACACATCGTTCATCCTCTAAAAACCACTCAACTCCCTCTTTAAAGAAACCTATACTGTAGCCCTCTAGACAATATCCACACGGAGTTCATTCCAGGGCTTAATTCGCCCTTGGTGTCGCCTAGGAAGAAACGACCAAAGCCCTTGCATTTGATTGCTTTCAATTTTATAGTTAACATTTAATATATATATTTGCTAACATTAATATGGTGACGTATTTAATAGTCTCTATGTTTTGGCAAAGGTCGTGGGTTCGATACCCACCCAGTACAAATATATCTGTTATGTGTTTGGGTGTATATTTGCTTATTATCATTGTATTACGTTTTGTTGTGTGATATTTGTAACAAACGTATTTTAAGCTTAACACGCAGTCACTTCAATGTATGAACAAGGTGTAAATTTAATGGTTAATTAACAAAAAATACATCTCGTAATTGCAACAGTACAAGTTGTCTTCGTGCGTTTTCACGTTTAACACATAATATAAAACAAAATATAAAATAAATAAACATACTGTGAGAAGTCACGAACACGAACTAATTCAAAAATTAATTGCCAACCAGTTTGTAACAATTTATCCCATTCGTACAACATAATTGCTGTGACGTATATATATATATATATACTTCCACTTTCCATCTGATCGACACTAACATGTATATCGTATCGGTCAACTCCAGTTGTTCCACCGCCAGCGAGGATGTAACTAGCTATACTATTTTTTCTCAAAAAAATATAAAAATATAGTATAACAAGGTCGCTTTGCGTGTATGTTGTTGCGAATACTTAATAAAATGATGCAACATATTTTGATGCGGTTTTCATCAACGAAAGGTGATTAGCGAAGTAGGTTTCTGAGTGTATTAATACTAACGTAGTAAGCTAAGATGTTTTTGCTTTAACTCGCGCTTTTTTCCGGACATCAGGGAACAGTCTTCAACGCCACGACACAATCCCAAGAAGGCAATGTAATCAATTCCGTCAAATATCATAGCCAATTGATGTAATGTCGGTTGGTGAACGCTGACAGATTTTTGTACGTTGATCAGTTGCTTTGAACTATAATCTGATTTTGTTAGTTTAACAAAGTCAAAGTCAAATATACCTTGTTCAAACCTTGTTCAAACCAAGTGCAGACTATGACGCAACCACAAGTATTCTTGGAAAATTTCATCAGAGAATATATACTCAGTGAAGGACAAACCAATTGCTGTTAAACCTTACTTTTTAGCTGTCAATTCCAATTGTCACTTCCACTTCACGACAGGTACGCTGATGCCTATCCTTTGAGCTGCACTGGCTCGGATAGATATACCGCCATCTGTCAGTTTTGGTACCTTAGTCGCGTCAAAACCTGGAGCAGTGGTAAGTACCTACCTCCCTCTGCTTGATTACTTCGTCAAGTTTTATCGCTTGCCGCCGCTCGCTCTCTGTAGAACATGTGCTTAAGAGCGATGTTTGAAATCCATCGGAAAGTAACGTTTATTAAGTACTTCCACTTCACATAATTTAGTAATAATTTAAAAGCAATTAATTAAGTTCAAGTAAACATTTGTATCGGATTACAGGATGGTTGCCCGTAACTATTTCGATATCAACGCCATTTTTAATATGATTCAACCACAAGCATTGCTTATTAAAATTTTATTTATGATCTGCGAGACACACCGGAGTACTTAAGTAATAGTGTGCTACGTGTAACTGACACTTGCTGAAGTAACGTGGCTGAATCATTAAATATCCTATTTTTAAACAAGAATCATGTCGGAGTAACACTTGAGTGATTATTATGATTATAATTCCCACAACATCTCATACATCGACCTGACTCCGTAGTAAGTCGTTTAAAGCACCTGTTTTAGGGACGCCAGACAACAGAGGAATCACAAATATACTACTTAAATACATATATTTAACACACTAACACAAATATCATATATATTTTTGCCCTAGGTGGGAATACTAGTGATATATTTGTGATTAAACGAGTGTCTATAGACTGCAGTCATGTTTACTTTAAAAAAAAAACGTAAATCAGTGAAGCTTTTAAAGGGCCATCGATATGTTGATGTCAACGCTTCATTTGTACTTGCATTTTTAGTACATATCACAATCAGCATACATGGACATAAGCCTCTCTAAGAAAGGAGGTTTTTTGTCCGTATGTTAGCAATTGCAGCGCGCAGCTATCGGGGATACTATTGTCTGTCACCGCCCTGTGCATTTGAGCAACACTGTTTCGGATAGATATACCGCCATCTCTTGTTTCTCATACCATAGTCGCCTCTCACGATAGGTACCTGGTGCAGACGGAAGTACTATTCTACTCTGCCGGTATCACTGTATTTACAAAACAGAATATTAAATTATAAAAATATCACTTTTATCATAATAAAAGCACATCGATAAACTTCAACGTTACTTCACAATATTACACCTAACAACTAAATATGCGCAGGAGTCGATCTCGAGACCTCAAACTTAACACACGACCAACTAACCCATCCACAATAAAATACATTGTGCAAATCATTTTAATCGACCAGCACAAACACACGTGAACACTAGGAAGAAATAACAACAAGAAATTTACGTCCGCATCAAGCGCGATCACGAATGGATAATTCGTGCTCGCTAAATAATAACTAACAAGCAACTATGTTTGTAACTCCGCATAAATTAGTGTGGAGAGCGGACTGTTAAAATGGGACAGCGCGTAAATCTAAGGAATTATTATAAACACCCGATAAAATTAAATTTGAATCACGCGCTCGCGGTTAGCTGCGCGATATTTTCGGCGCTGGACATTTTGGTGGGGGTGGGGGGGGGGGGGGGGGTACACCTGATGGCGTTTTCAATGTACTTTCCCGCTGGTAATATTGATTGGCACTTAAAATAACTTTCATTGATAAATCGTGGATCGCGGCTTATTTATACTCGAACTTTAAAAGCTAATGTGTCGTTCCTACAATGAAATGAAACGCAGAGGCAAAGACATAGATGTTTTTATTAATAGATTCCTTACTACAAAGAGGAATATTTCAAAAACTCTGGCGGCCGTGTCTTCTTTAGCCTTCACATAAAATATCATAATAATAATTAATTGTATTCTTAATCATTATTTACGTCTAGTTTGATCAAAAAATAACTTTAAAAATTAAATAAAACATGTCGTGTCTCCTAGGTTACCGTCTAGTTAATATTATATTTAATTTTGAATTTTATAAATAATCACAGTAATCTGTACCTATAAAAAATAAATAAATAAACCATACTGTGATTACAATATACTTGTTATTAATTTGCAGTGTATGCAAATGCAGTGTATGGAATTGATACATGTACGAAATTAAATCAGCTGGAGCTGGAGAATCGACATCTAAATCAAGTTAGCGTTTGAGAAATATATTGTAATAATTATAATAAATTCACAGATCTCACACATAGACCTGACTCCGAGAAGTCGTTTAAAGCACTCGTGTTACCGACATCAAACTACAGAGGAATCACAAAATAATACTCAAATACATATATTTAACACCCAAACATATAATAAATACAAATATCATAATATATATATTTGTCCTGGGTGGGAATTAAACTCACGACCTTTGTGGCACAAGATAGGAACACTGCCGAACTCGTCGGCCCCGGATATATATATATTATTTTTCGTTTTACGTGTGTATGTCACAGAACTCCTCCTAAATGACTGGACCAATTTGAATGAATTGTTTGGGTGTCACTCTGAATGGTTTAGATTCACATCACAGCCCGACGGATGGCGCTGCAGTCGGTATCTAGATTATTTATCAATACTGCAACTAAACGGCTTTTTTGTGAATCCATTCAAGTGGGTCCTGAATGGTTTAGATACATAAATCTGCCCAGCAAATGGCGTTGCAGTCAATATATAAGTTATTCATTAGGACAATTTTGGGTTCGCTAGTAAACATACATAATAATTTATATAGGCTTAATGATGAAGCAAGTGTCAGACTTCCAACAGTCAGGAAGTCTAAGCTTTGTCTGATTGCCCGTAACAATGTCATCCTCTTACACGTGCATGCCGCGATAAAAATAAGAAGAAACGTGTCCACCAGTAATTCGGAACGAGGAGCTGACAACGGTCAGCATGCGTGAGCATCCATGCACCAGCTTACTCCAGAAAACCGCGTTCACAACAAACAATTTTTATATTGCAACTAGCTGTCCCGGCAAACGTCGTTTTGCCATATAAACGATGTAAAATATTTAAACTACCAAAACAACTCTTACAAATAGGGGTTGGTGTTAGTAGGGTGAACATTTAGGGCTGTATCTATTAGTATTGTCACATTATGAAATAATAATTTTTGTTTAAAATAATTTTAAAAAACGTTAGGGTTGGATAACCCTTACCATTTAGAGGTATGAATAAATATATAGCGGCCGATTCTCAAACCTACAGAATATGCATATAAATTTTTATAAAAATCAATCAAGCCGATTCGGAGGAGTATGGTAACTAACACCGTGACACGGGAATTTTATATACATATAAGATTAAGCAATAGACATTGTAAACCTACAGACAGTTTAATCACTAGGATTTTAACGTCGTCTCCAAACTAATGAATCATTATTTATTTTTTATTAATTTTATTCGACCAGATCGACAAACAAGCTTACAATCCGGCGCAGATTGTGTGCTTATTGCAGCATATAAACGATTGTGATATCACATCGATATCACCAAGACGTCGCCAACCTTGTGACTTGGAAGTTATCAAATTACCCAATACATACAGTAAAGCGAACACTGCATTTGCCGATAGAAATCGGTAGGTGAGAGTGAACTAGGGGAAGCAGACGACCTTTGCAAGAGGTCTACCTTAAGTAAACAACGCTGTCTTACTTCCAGAGGTTATTAGTTTTACCTGCGTAGTTTCGATTCTTTTAGGATATAGGGATGAAATATATCTTGTGTTAATCGTTGTTAATACAGCATTTAATTAACGAATGTATTTTTAAAATTGGTTGAGCAGGTTTTAAGATTATTCGTGACAAACGTACAAATAAAAATATTGCACTAATTTTATAGTTTTAGGTAGATATTTTATTTTATTTTGAAAATATAATATAGCCTGTGTTACTTAATGAAAATTCTGATAATGAAAATCTGTTTAGTAATTTTTGAATCTGATTTTAGAGAGTGAAATTATGTAACTAGTTATGTATTTAAGTAATCAGTAGACATGTGTATGTTTTTATCTGTATAGGCGAAGAAGACTCAGCAGGATCCTCTTCAACTTTTCCGAGTCAAATTTAAGAGTCATACGTGCGTTACTATGACAACTAATCTACTACTGCTAATCTTAATAAAACTATATTAACTAACTATTGGACGTGTCGTTTACCTTACGGCAACCGATCGGATGGTTATTTATTTAACTAACGACGCAAACTTGTTGATTTGACAATTCGAATAGGCACCTATTCAAACCTTTAGTCGGAAATTGCCATTGTCATATCAAAGGGCAATTTTAGCTGCATTATGTACATGCCCTTAGCTAGCGTGTCGGGTTTCCCTCGCAAGTGGGAGCGTGGTCGAGCAGGATGCGTGTCGGGTTGCGAGGCCGGCTTTGTCAACGCTCGCGGCCCGCGCCTTGACGCACGGGGATTAGTCAGCTGGTGGCTCCAGGGTTGCGAGTCGATCTCATATCTCAGGCGAGTACGAGTCGAATGGAATAGCTTTCGTAATGGATATTTGTAGATTTACTCGTGGTCGCCTGGTGGTCGAAAACCGACCATAAATCCCTAATTTTTGTAAAAACTCGTTCAATAGACAATTCATGTTCATTGATTTAAGTAGACATCCAGAAGTTTCCAGGACGTTTTTAGGCTGACATATTATAATAATGATTTTGTTTATGATGATAATTAATTTTACTACTGGTCCTTCACGCCTCTTCACTCCTCTTGGAATATCGTAGAGTTCAGTAGAGACTAATACAATTATTATTTCTTAGGTGATTTAATAAAATGGATCCAAAACTTGGACTCAGTTTGTAATAACTACTGTATAGTATGGCTCCTATTTCTTTAATGGGATATCATCATAATATCAGCCATTGGAAGGTCACTCTCCAAGAAAAGGGGAATTTTGGCCTTAATTGCCGTGTTGGGCAAGCGTGTAGGCAATCGAAGAGTGCAACTTTCCCGACGGGGTCGCTGCTATCTATCCCCGCCTTGTGCGTTTGAGATACACTGTCTCGAATGGATTTACCGCCATCTGTCGGTTTTGGTCCCTCAGTCGCCTCTTAAGGTGAGTGAGTATTCTACTCTGCCAATAACTCACAGTACTCATAGAATATAGTGGTAGAAAACTTAAAAAGCATGTTACTACCCTGGCTATCTTGATTATTCGAAGAAATCAGCCTAGACCAAAAATAGACAGCTTCGTTAAGACGTAGCTGGGCAGGTTTCTCAACGACTTTTCGCGCCTATTTTGCGTTCTTCCAGGCTGTCGGCCCTTCTGTCGCCAGCTCAGCTCCACTAGGGAACGCAGCAAACCGTGGCGGTTGCTGATCGCTTCCCGTAATGACTAAGGAGTTCCAATCAAATATTGCGTTCTATACGCTCTTAGTTTAAATAAGTTTTGGAGAAGGTTGGGGATGTTTTAAGGGGAATTTATAAAACAAAATGATACCTTATGGTTTTACTCGCTTTTGACGTTTCGCTAAGAATATAAAAATATTAAAATACATTTTGTATACTTGTGTATTAAGATTATTCACCGTCACGCGCGAATCTAGCAGATGAACGAAAATTAAAAATACAAAATATATATTTTTGTATCAAACAACATTTTAATATGACGCGCAATGATTTATTCTTACCCACCTGTGAGGCCACACAAACAGCGTTTTACGACCATCAATCCGCAAGCAGTTACCTTTTTATTGACAACCGAACGCACTTTATGGCCTACGACCTCCCTAAATCTATTTTATCCATGATTAATATGTAATAGGTAGTTTTTATCGCTGGCCGGCAATTAACGACGTGTGTGTTTTGGGCATAAAAATGTTATAGCTGCGGCATGAGGAAGCGACAATGGCCGGTGAAAATGGATCATTAATTATAATGTTGTTTAACATTAACTGCGTGGTATATATCCTGCGGATAAAACATTCTCTATACAACAAACTGAATTTTAGTTAAAATCCATTATATATTTAGTTACATTCAATATCGTTCCTTAAGCCGTGGGGTTCCGATAGAGTAGAATGTACCTATCTTCGTACCACGTGATGTAAGAGGCAACTAAAGTGCTGGACCAACAGATGGCAGTATAACCATCAGAAACAGCGCTGCTTAGACACTACAGGGTGGAGGTGAGCAGCAGCATTTTCGTCGCGAAATTGCTTTCTGCGTTTGCCACCACGCCTGTCTAGTGTGATAATTATAAGCGAGTTCCCCTCCTTCTTGTGGAGGCCTATGTCCAATAGTTGACTTCTAATGATTGTTATATTGATGATAAATAGTTATATATCATCAACATCATCATAATCAGCCGTAGGACGTCCACTAAAAGACATAGGCCTCTTCAAATGCTTTACAATGTTTTAGTCAGATCGTCTGTCCACCTTGTAGGTGAGCGTCCTACGCTCTTTCGAGTACATGGTCTCCATTCCAAAACCTTACTACTCCATCGTTCATCGGTTCTGCGTGCTAAGTACCCTGCCATTTTAACTTACTAATCCACCGGGAAATGTCGCCTTTGGTTCTGTTATGAATCTCCACATTCCTGATTCGATTTCGCAAAGAGACTCCGAGCAATGCCCTCTCTATAACTCGTGCTATTTTATGTTGGCTAATAAGGCTAATAGTTAGAGACCACGTTTTGCTGCCATAAGTCATCGATGGTAACACACATTGGTCGTAAACTTTCCACTTAAGACAACGAGGTATACCGACATAACATAGTACTACAATATCGTCGGAGAGTTAAATAATTAAACAGTTTGTTAGTTGAGCACAATAAATCAAGGTCACACGGTTCAAGTTAACTGCTTTGACTTAACAAATGCATAAGTGATCTGATATTTTGATAATGATTCAAATTTTGGGTAGAAAATATTTGCGAGACAAATGTGCCTTCTTCATACAAAAGGAAAAATGTTGGTTAGGTATGATACTTAAAACCCCTACCTATCGAAAGGTTGAATTACACTAATGGAAACCGGATGTAGATGTTTATTTAGATATTTATTTCTATTTGGGATACCTTGGCACCAAATTCACAGGCGAATTTACGCCAAATCTATTTCAACGTTAATTTGTATAAGTTGACTTTGTTTTTAATTAGACCTGGTCGTCCAACGTACATAGAGTCCGACTGAAGCTAAACGTCACTACAACCTATCGCTAATGCGTTGCTATCCTTATGATTTGAGGATATTATGCCACATTGCCCAGTAGATTTATTGCCTCTCTCATCCTTGAGACTGGAACATAGCAATGCGAACACTGCTATTTGACGGTAGAAATAGGTGATAGTGAGTTACCAATGAAGAAGACTTTTTGTATAAGGTCAAACCTCATATATTAAAACTACACTCGTAAGAAATGAGCGCCCAACTACAGATCGGTCAACGCGATTCCCGGGAGCAGTAAAGGAAAACAGAACTTTCCCAACACTGTGTCAGCCTTAATGAATAGCCCAAATCGGCTTGTAAAACTTTACGACTGATAAAATCAGTTATAAAACTCTATGAACTCGTAAATTCAGCGATCGGGATCGTTTAAAAGACGGGAGGCTATCCCGAACTCAATAAATCAGCGTTCGGCTTTTTTCGGCCGCGTTCGGGACCGATCGTAAAGATTAACAGTTCTGTTTGTAAACACTACTTTTATGCGGAGTCGACATACTTTTTTCCGCTTGTTTTATGAAGGGTTTTACGGTTTCGCGCCGCTCGCCGGCTGTAAAATTTGATTGATTCCACTCTTATTGACTGGTGCGGGGCCGAGTGGACGCGTCCACTGCTCGATTGTGTGGATGGTGTTTTAATCAGTGGAACTTGTTACCCAGTCGTAAAAACGTGTCGAGTTGTTCATGCCTGTTTGTTGCGTAACCATATATTTTGCTAAGCATCGGTTTTTTAAGTGCAACGATAAATATTTGCACGGCTATTCTTCTGTGCCGATAAATCCTGTAGCACGTCTACCGGAAGAGTAGAACAGAACCTCCATCTTAGGTAAGAACGGTATATAAAACTAAACCAGCGGGACACAAAACAGAACCAATACATGAAGTAGACGTCATGCAAAAGGTCGACTGCGTTTATACCCCACCCTCGCCTATTTCTACCGCAAAATAGCTGTGTTCACATTACTTTATTCCGCTTTGAAGGTTTGAAGGCAGTGAATTTACTAGGCGATGTGGCATTATATCCTCAAGTCACAAGGTTGGCAACGCGTTAGTGATATCCTTGTGATATCACGAGCGTCTATAAGCTGCAGTGACACTTACTACCACATGGACTGTATGCTTGTTTGTCGACTTGGTCTAATAAAAAAAAACCTAAATCAGCAGCAGCATCTTAATAGCGTATATCATATACGCTAAATGATTTTCACCGCGCCTGTCATTTCGTAGCAATTATTGGCAACGATCACCCTAAATCAAGAATTATCTCTTGGGAAAGCACGTCCAAAATTTCACTTGCGTTAAGGCGATGATGAAGCTCGAACTTTTTTATAAATACATATCATTTTGAATAATTATTGTTTTTAGTAAAATAATTGCAGTGTTTTGGAATTTAAAATTAGAAGAAAAGATCTACTAGTATTAAACTCGTATTTTATATGCGATACTTATTTATTAGTCTATTCATTTATCAATTGATGATTTCTCACCCTTATCATTATCGGGAAAACTGATTAAGATGAAATTTACAAGTGGCTAAATAGTATCTTGAAGAAAGAGAAAGCTACTTTTCATTCTTGTAAAAATGCGGACGAAGTATATGTTATGCATAATAATAATAACATTTATACTATATTTAGCAAATCAAATAGTAATAATTTATTTGAATGGCCACACCTCGCCGTCGAATTGACAACATTGTTAACCTCAATATAAAAAAAACACAAAAAAAAACTTTGGAAGCTCATAATGTTTTTACAACGCCACCTAAATCTCTCATTTGGGACAAACAATCAAACCTATAAAGGGTTGCAATAAAAACTTAAGGCGGGAGCCGTCGTAAACAAACCGCCGACTTTATGGCCACACTTCGGCCTACAATTGTTTTCACACGCATAAAACGGGCTGTAAACTTTGTCCGTCCGTCTGTCAGTCAAGCGGAGCTCGGAAAGAATGACCGTAAACTGAGACGAATGGGAATTAAATGAAGTTAAGTGGTGGTGATGTCCTGTCTGCAATCATGTTTTGTTTTGTTTGGTTTTAAACGTGCGCGGTGATTTTGTCGTTGTACTGCCTGTCGCTGCCCGTGCGTCATTATCTATGACGAACAAACAAGCGCAATTGGATTGTCTGTTTGTAATAGCGATAATATTATTTTTAAACCTAATACATATAATGTAATATTATAATTCTGCATTAATGACAGCTGGCACCATAGACTCGATCATGTCCACAGATAAATTATACATAATGTAATAACGCGGCAAACTGTACCAATTAAATAAAATGTTGTGACTATTTTTATAATTATGACCTAGATCAGTTTGCTAATGTCTAACAAATATACGCCAATTTTAATAGAGTTTTCACTACGAAATAGTGGACGTGATAAAAAGCACTTTAATTAATGATTGAGAATCCACGCTTAAATTTTATTATAGATGTTTATCTTGTTTTGGATTTATATAATGTTTTTTTGCATTTATGTTCTTTTTAGCTTATATATACGATATAAGAAAAACGTTAGTTTTATTGCATTACTACAACAATTATTATAAATTCACACAACGTCTAATACATTGACCTGACTTCGCAGTAAGTCGGACAGTAGACAACAGAGGAATCACAAATGTTATACTTAAATACATATTTAACAGACAGGCACAGAATAAATACAAATGTTAATAATATAAATGTGTGTTCTGGGTGATATTGAACCCACGAACCTTGGCAAAAGATAGCAAAAAGTTGAATGAACCAAGCGTTAAGAGTTAGAAAGTTAGAAAACAATTAATCTTACAATTCTCGTTAATTTTACACTACTAGCATATATATAAGTGCGCATTTGTGTGTCACTCTTGAAGGTCTGAAGAGAAAACCTTCACTCAGAGAAAACCAAGCGACGTCTGCAAGGTGAGGGTCGTCTTGTTTAATGGAGACGAATTATGTTCATTGAGTTATGATGTACATGGATGTTAGTGGCAATGCAGTGATGTCTAACCTTTCTCTCAGGGCTGCGATCGGTCAACGACCCTTGGTGCACAAAATAGAAACACTACCATCATTTAATAATCATTCATTGCTTTAGTCCTTAACCTTACGTATATAAAAACAATACCATATAGTTTTATTTTGCAATGTCTTGTACAAATACCGTAAGGTACCGGCAAAGTAAAGTAGTACCTCAAACTGCACCAGGTGTCCAAGATAGTGTAGCTCAAGTACACAGGGCGGAGATGGGCAGCAGCATCCCCGTAGCGAAAACTATGCTCTGCCATTACCAAGACGCTTGCCCTGTGTTGCAATTATGGACCAAATTCCCCCTTTCTTGGGAAGACTTATGACCAGCAGTGGACTTCTAATGGCTGATATGACGATGTAATAACATTTATAAGCCTATATTACATGTTATTTATACCCAAATTTTGTTAGTACTGAAACCGAATCACGACGCTTAGTATTTTCCAATGCTTAAATGGTATCCAATAATATTTAGACCATACCCATACCTGTGCAGTCGCCCGACTTTCCCCGCTAAAACGGCAGTACCAAAAGCAGACTAACAATCGGGAATAACTCAGCAAGTGTTTCCTACCTGAGCCGTTGCTAGAGAAAGGGCTATAAAACCGGCGGCACACAGGCGGGATGATGCTCATGGCTCGTAAATTAGAAACTATGGTCTATCGGTGACGTCGAGTTACGTCACGGTTGGCGCAGCTGGTGTGGTCGATTGTTGATATTTTTTAAAGGGCACCAAATGCATTTTTTTTGTATCATTTTTAATTAGCTTTTTGGCGTTATTGAAACTAGAAATTTTCGAGAAATAACAGCAGAATATGTAGATTTTTTTCAGCGTTTAATTTTACCGGGTAACTGGGCTTTTGCATTTATTTCATGGTTTAAGTATTTTGGAAAAGTTCGCACGCGAAAGGCGTCGCGGCAGAAATCTAGTCAAAAATATTCGGTATGAGACAAAAGCACAAATAAATACCCACAACATCTCATACATTGACTTGATTCCATAAAAGGTCACTTAAAGCAATTGTGTTTCGGATATCAGACGACAGAGGTATCAATCACAAATATACTACTGATATCATCATCATTACAGCCATTAGAAGTCCACTGCTGGCCAAGAAAAAGGGTAATTTTGCCCATAATTGCCGCGCCGGGCAAGCGTGTTGGTAATCGTAGAGAACAGCTTTAGAGACGTGGCCGCTTCTGCCCATCCCCACCCTATGCATTTGAGCTACACTGTCTCGGATGGATATACCGAAATCTTTCGGTTCTGGTATATAAGTCGCCTTTTACGACACCTGGTACAGAGGAACTATTCAACTCTGCCGGTACCTCAGGGTTTACTTAAATACACATATTAAACACTCAGACACAGAACCAACATAAATATTATCATATAGATATTTGTCCTGGGTGGATTCAACCCAAGACTTTTGGCGCAAAAGACAGGATCGCTACCATCTGCGTCCTCGGACCAGTCAAGAACATCAAATTAAAAAAACACCCCGACCCGATACAACGGGACGCGGGGAACGACACCGCAGCCGCCGCGTCCCAACCAACGACATCAACTGCGCTACGCGTAAATGCGCCGGGCGCATAATGCCAACACAACCGGGGCATTATATCAAATGCACAGTGTATGCAAAATTACAGAATGACAATGATGTAGTAATTAGATTTATGTAATTTAAATGTAGCTCGTAAATAACTGAAATATGAAATCATAACACGGGATCAGAGGTAATATATGCGACGTTGTATCGTTCCGCGCGTACTCCGGCTTTCTTGGCAGCCGCGCCTTGTTACTGAATGTACGCCGTAATCTGCACCATCTATACGACGTAACGTTGTACTGATACACAAAAATTTAAAATCGTCACAACACATTATCTATTGCCATATAAAAAATTACTTAGAAGTGACAATTAGTTTTTTTTTTATAGACAGACAGACATGTGATAGTAAGTATATATAAGATAGTAAGTCACAAGTATATTATTTAATAGATATTTTGCTCAGATTGCAGGAAGTACTGCAATTTTGGAAGTATATTTTTATATTACGAAGTCAATAAACAAGCATACAGTCCGCTTTATAGTTAACGTGACCACAGCCTAAGACTCTTGTGACATCACAAGGATATCACTAGCGTGTTGCCAACCTCATGACTTGAAGATATAATGTCACATTATCAAATAATTTTATTGCGTTCAGTATAACTCCTAATACTCAAGCTGAACCAGCATGTGTAAAAAATCATTTTAATTACTACAATCATAATCCATCAGTCGCGCGACGTCTACGGCACTCGCGCGATCAACATCACCATGCGATGCGACAAATAATCGAAACATACGAAATCACAAGTAATTCCCAAGTGCAGACGACATAAATCCGGCCTGGTAAAGTGCCTTTGATAATTACGACGCCGGCGCAGGAGGCGATATTAAAAACCTAAACTACGACTTTGCGGGACTGGGCCGCGAGAACGGCGGGAATTGACAAGCGGCTATTGAATGCTCCGCGGGAAACGACGCAGCCACCGCATGGCGTATCATATCGCAAAACCAAAAATCACCGACCAAAAATGTCTGTGACTTTTAACTAAACAAGCCTGTGCAACTGATAATGAATTCTGAATAATAATCTTCGGAAAATGATTATTTGATGAAATAGCGATGTGAAAAGACGTTATTCTACTTTACAACTGACATCAACATGAAAACTTCATGATATTATAAATAAGGTTTCCGTTTCTCTGTCACTAACATAAACAAGAAAGGCGAATTTTTATGCAGCCTAAATAAGTGTATTATTAAATTGTCGAATTAAACTTTTACTATCTTTATAATGTTTGAGGCTTTAACTTTATGGCATGTCAGCCCTATTAAGTTGAAACATTCGTACTGACAATCCGTACAGAAAAGTAAAAAAATATTTATATTTTTTTACCTTTCTGTACACAAAAAAGGGAAGCACTTCATTCAGTAAATTACACAAACACCAGGCTGCATTAGAATAAGGGTCACTCAAAGTACTCTGAACAATTCACCTTGTTAACACAACAAACAAACAAATATCAAACATTGAGTTAAAGCTTAAAATACTACAAAAAATTTAAAAAATCACAATCCAATTTGTACTAGAAAAATTCCACTAAAATTAGAAGACTTAACTACCAACTACTAATGTCATTCTGATGGCAAAAATAAATAAAAAAATGTTGAAGAAAGCAATTCTCGACAACACATCAAACTTACCGTGGGTTACCGGCGGAGTAGAATAGTAGGTACCACCCTCTGTATCAAGAGTCGTAACAGCCGAAGGTACCAGAACCGACAGATGGCGGTATATCCACTTGAAACAGCGCACCTTAAATACTACAGCAGCACTTAAAGAGGCAAAAGCATCCTCGTCCCGAAGTTACGCTCTGCGATTAAACCACTTCCAGCAGTCGACTTCTAATGGCTAATATAAGTAATAATGATGTCAAACGTCAAGTAGTCTTTATATTTGAAGGTTATTATTGAGGTCCAAGCACAAGCGCTCGAACAATGCCCGCCCGCCAATCTAATGGCCCACCATTCGAAAACCCGCCCTGTGCTTTTACACCCATTACAACTGACAAAAACGCGTATAATAGCAAAAATAAATATTATTTATCGCTTCACGGTGGCTTAGTTTCGTACAAAAAGACCTATGAGTTATTACGGAGTATTACATTTGCGTTTTGTACACGGCTTTTTTCTATGGCCGTAACTTTATATTTATTGCTCGCTTTAGTTGAATATTCAGGACTGTCACGTCACGGTCCCGGGTTCGATTGTTTAATACTTCAAGTTTTTTTTTTGACAATTTCGGTGCATACGATATTGGGCTTTGTCACTTGCGGGGCGCGTACTATTGTTGCGTGCGCAGCTCGGGCTGTGTCAAAGGTGACGAGTCTATTTAGAAACACATTTAAAGCCGATTTACTGATCGTGAAATCGCTGTTATGGGAATCAGTGGCAAAGCAAACGTTATACAAATTGTTAATATCAAACAAAATAATTATTGCGTTGAAATAAATTAACTAAATTCGATGTAACAACTTAAACCGTGTACCTTGAGGTACCGGCAGAGTAGAATAATACCTGCCTCTGCATCAGGTGTCGTAAGAAGCGACTAAGGTACTAGAACCGACATGTGGCCGAGACAGTGTAGCTCAAATGTATAGGGCGATGAGTAGCTTGCTCGTCGAGAAAGCTGCACTCTGCAGTTGCCAACACGCTTGCCCATCGCGGCAATTATGGGCAAAATTCTCACTTTCTTGGGGAGGCTTATGTCCAGCGGTGGACTCCCAATAGCTGTAATGATGATGATGATGAATTAAAACCAGATATTTGGTTTATTTAGAACTTTATCCCTCTTTTAGTTTCAAGTTCGACGGTGTGTGATCTCAAAGTCCGCAAGTAAGACCAAATATGTAACTATCTGCTTTATCGTACGTTTTGCATCTGATGTTTTTGGGCAGCAGCCTCGTCACGGTCGTCGCGTTACTTCTGTGTGAATATTCACAACTCTTTCATCATAAAACTGTAACAGATTGTTATCGTTACAAAGCCATAGTGTAACTTGTGCTAATGTAAATTTTATTTCGGAATCAAGTCGGAACAAAAGCAATCATTTTTACCTCGAAAAATAACTCCTTATTTATTCAATTGTACCACTGTCGATACATAAAAAACATTTAAACATGTCATTCATAAAAGACTGATGTTATTGGACACGACAGCTACAATCCCTTTACTTCTGGAAGGCGCCACGACCCCAGTAATCAGTTGCATTTTCGCCAAGAGCTAAAAGCTCGCCGCACATCAATCTATGTATATTTCTATTAATAGTACCGTGCACTCACCGTTATCGTTTGTGTTCAGCCAGCGGTAGGAGGGGCGCGGCTGCTGCTTCGAGCGCATTTCTACCAGCGACCAGCGAGGACCTCATGCGCGCAGCCTCTCATCTGGCAAAAAAACAAAAAACGATACAGATCAATAAACTGCAATACAATTCAAAATTCGCTTTTAAATTTCGAACTGCATTCGAAAAATATTCCTTACCTATACAATACATTCGGGGGTATTGGTCTATCTTGTGATCGGAAAACGAGCATGGTCCAGGACCCACTGAGCCCAAAGCGAGTTGTTTTAAGGCCTACAAAAGCCGTAGGGTACTCGGGAGTAGAATAATACCTTACTCTGTGTTATTTGTCGAATGAGGCGACTGAGGTCCCGGACTGACAGGTGGCGTATATCCATCTGAAACAGTGCAGCTTAAATACTACAGGGTGAGGATGGGCCGCCGCATCCTTGTCGAGATTTTGCGCTCTACAATTGGAATCTGCATGGTTGTCCAACGCGGTAATTATAGACTTTTTATGGCTGATATGATGAAGGCCTACAAATACAGTCGAGGCCAACGATTTAGCTTGCCTTTGTGAGTACGTATGAGTTCATGATATACAACTCTGTGTCTGACATCATAACATCAACTGATGAGAAAGTTTAACTGCAACGATAGCACGACGGACGCGTCAAGCACTGCACCAAGAGCTACAAAATACCAAAATCATTAGGACGAAAACGCAGAGGTCTAAATTGTTGTGCACTTACGTCTTATTGGTTCACATAAGCTCAATATTGACGTATAGAATGTCTAGTTAGCTGCTTACATTGAATAACAAACATTTCAAACTAAACATATTACATTTCTGATTCAATGGATTCCTCCAACGATATATTAGGACAGTACTTCAATCTCCATTCGGATCGTTCCTCGAAGCCGCGAGTTTCACATCAAGAATCCCACTCACCAAACATACATAAAAATATATCCGATATATTAAAACCGTCATTAATATGAGGCAAGACACGACAAGATATGAAACGACCAAATTACAAAACGTGCCGGGACCATCCAATTTAAACTTTAAATTCGAGATGATAAAGACTTTCCCATGTGTTAACCTTAAGTAGGTGTTTGGTTTGTTTTATACAGAAAAATCTGGGAACTCGGGCGATATGTCAGTGAATTTATGAGAGGCGAGCGACGCCGGGTGACGTGTTCCGAGTGATTCGGATACCCCAGTAATAAATTCGATATCAAAGAGACAATGTCGAAACGCGATATCTGACGGCGATGCGGTGATAGCGCACCGATTTATTGATGCCGCGGCCGCTCGGGAATTCGGCATTTTTGTGAAATCCCCGGAATTAAAGTGTAATTGACATTGATTAGTCCCTTAATAAAGATAAGTGAGCACTCTTGCGCCGCCGTTTTAATGTGTTTTAAGCAGCCCTTTGGAAAACAATCAAGTGAAATGAGAGTCATAAAGGTCGGAATCATTCCGTAGCATTATTAAGTGTGTCGCCATTTAAATGGAATGTTTATTGGGTTATTTTATTTATTTTAATGTCATAAATTTAAAAAATTGCAATGAAACGTGGAAATTGACCGAGTTGCAGTTCGAAGTATAGGTTTATATAATTATTAATTGAAGAATGTATGCATGTCGGACGCAGTCAGTTCAGATTTTCACTTTCCCTTATCGTAGACGACTCCAGGAGTTCACAACTAGGGATCACTCATACGTGTTGGTGATAAAGTTTATTTCAAACTATTTCGGCTACGTGGTAGAGTAGAATAGTACCTCCATCAGTACCAGATGTTGTTGGAGGCGAATGAGGAACCGGAACTGATAGTATATCCACCCAAAACAGCGTAGCTAAAATAAATGCATTATCATCAAGAAGCTACGCTCTACGATAGTAATCACGCCTACCCAGCGCGGCAGTTATGAGCAGAATTCTTTCTTTTTGGGGAGGCCTATGTCTAGCAATGGACGTTCTACGCTGCTGTGGCTTTTGACGGGTCCGATGGCTCAGATGGTAGTGATTCTGTCTTTTGCGCCTAAAGGTAAGAACTCCAACCAGGACAAATATATATATATATATATATAATGATATTTATGTTTGTTCTGTGGCTGAGTCTTAAATATATGTATTTAAGTAGTATATTATTAATCTCGTCTGATGTCTGAGTGACTTATTACGGAACAGGTCAATGTATGAGAATTTGTGGGATTTTGTGGTGATGACGATGACAATGATTAAAAATTATAATCTGGACACTATTGAACCAGTCTAATTCCAATTTACCCTGCAACATAACCCAACAGACACTATTGTTATAAAGTTATGATTAATTTCGAATAAGATGCGCCCCGCGACATACACCGTATGGTCGCTGAGCTCAAACAATGTCGCGTCACACGCCACATTCGATCACTGACAAACTCACAGATTGTAGCACCTCGTAATATCAATCATAATTTTTATTACAAATCGTTGGACCATAAACAATGTGGTGGAACCTACACCCAAGTCAGCACGAAGCCATAGATAATGAGAAGGTCAAATTAATAATAATAATTAATATGATCGTAAATCATTTCTTTTTGTTATATCCATGAAAACATTTCTAAGATTTATTGTACATACGATTATATATGCTGGCTAATTTTAATAATGCTCTAATTGTATTACCTAAAAGACTACACGGAGTAGAACAGTAGCTCCCTCTGTACCAGGTATCGTAAGAAGCGATTAAGGTACCAGAACTGACAGATGGCGGTATATTATCCGAAACAGTGCAGATCAACTGCACGGAGATGGGCAGCAGCATCTCCGTCGCCAGAACTCTGCTCTGCGATTAAATTATGGGAGAATTTCCCTTTTCTTGGGGAAGTCTATGTCCAGCAGTGGAATTCCGTCTCATATGATGATTGCCTGCTTTAACTATTATGAAAAAATATAAAGCAGCACAAAAACATACATCATTGCGGAATTGGACAAATATTAGTAACAAACGATCACAACATTTCTATATAAATCACATCTATATAAATAAAGGAATCACATCTATATAAATAAAGGAATGTTTGTCCTTAGTGGAGATCGAACCCAGGACTTTTGGTGCACAAAGTAAGACCACTACCGAAAGCGCCATCGAGTCAGCTAATATAGACTTTGCATTATATATGGTTCCACGAGAATATTCCTAGGATTAAAAGTATGTTTAATCAAGTGATTTAAACTGCTCGCTTGCCAAGTTAGATCCTCTCCGCTTTTTACCCTGATAAGGGAACAAACAGACAGACAATTTTTCATATAAATATATTTAAGAATATATAGCCCATGTTAATGGCTGATAATGTAGCTTTCTGTATTAAAGGATTTATAAAATCAGCTTAGTATTTTTAACACATATATATCGTGGTCTGGGGTAGTCAGAAAACAATGGATCTCCACTTGTCTCAATCTTGGCATCGCTTCCTTTACTCGTATTAGTACTTTCATGCACGCTCGTTTCTTCTTGGGACTTTGTGGGGTTAATTAATTAAAAACAATCTTTATAATATTAAGTTAAGATTATATTAACAGTCATAAAAAATAATATATTTATATAAAAATAAATAGAAGGGCCCGATGGCGCAGATGGTAGTAATCCTATCTTATGCGTCAGGGGTCGTGGGTTAAATTCCCACCCAGGATGATCTATATGATGTTATTTATGAGCCGTGAGGTACCGGCAGAGTAGAAAAATACCTCCCACTGTACCAGGTGTCGTAAAACTCGACTAAGGTACCAGAACCGTCAGATGGCGGTATATCCATTCGAGACAGTGTAGCTCAAATGCACAGTGTGTGAATGGGCAGCAGCATTTCCGTCGCGTAAGCTGCGCTCTGCGATTGCCAACACGCTTGCCCAGCGCGGCAATTATGGGCATAATTCCCTCTTTCTTGGGGAGGCTTATGCCCAGCAGTAGACTTCCAATGGCTGTAAAGAAAATAATGATGATTTTGTGTTTTTCCTGTATCTGGGTGTTTAATATATGTGTTTAAGTAGTATACAAGCGCTTTAAACGATTTACTATGGAGTTGGGTCAATGTATGAGATGTTGTATGATCTTATAAATGATGTCATATCGAACTAATTCCTCGAGTCCAAATCTCACAAGAACATCAGGCAACATACAGACGCCGTCGATGTCAGTCATAATTGCCTCAATCCAAAATTCTGGCCGTGTATAATTTGTAATCTTAAGTCAACTTAAGTTAAGCTGAAAGAGTAGGTTCTGGGGAGAGGAGAGAGGCTTAACGATTATTGGTCGGTGGCTGAGCGCGACACACGCTACAGCCTTATAAATCAGTCAATGGATGGGTGCACACGGGGAGCAAGTCGCTGCGTGACATGACCTACACAAATGGAACTGGAGAAATACATTTCCACTAGATGACTCCACGGACGTCATATTCTAAATTGAGATATATACTATCCCGTCTCTGAAGTCGGACCCGATTGTACAGACTAGGCATAAGTTTAAAAATGTTGTAGTTAAAAAGTTCATCCCGGACACGTTATTTTCATACAAAGATTAAGAATCTATGGATCGATAGATTAAAAAACAAACATCGTCCAATAAATGTCGTTATATGTTTATGAAATTAAATTACTAGACAAAAAAATTAGTTATTTATTTTAAAATTTTCAATCCTCACTAATACATTGACCGCGAAATTTTGTGAGTGAGATAGATGTATGTTTGCTACTCTGTCACGCCGGAACGGTTACACAGTTCTGGATGAGCACAGGCACAGGAGGCACAGGGTTTGATAGGTTTTTGTTTTTTTTTCATACTGAAAGCATGTTCCCGTGGAATCGACTGACCTTTATTTTTCAAATCGCTGTAATAGACTTCTTTCCGGCATAATAAGAGATGCTCAGGGACGAGACGCCAAGACAAAAAAAAAGCCGCAGGTAGAAAGCTGCCGAAGCCAGTAAGAAAAGACTCTTATCTGTACTGCGTTACGTACGTAATGTATTTATTTAATTTTTTTATATAAAATAGTAATATATCTCTAATTGCATTATCGTATTTTCTTCGTTTATGTCCATCCAAAGGTTGCCTGGAAGAGATCGCTTAGAACGATAAGGTTGCCAGTTGTATTATAACTTTTTACTTTTTATTTTCTCATTATGTACTTCTTTTTTGTGTACAACATGGAGTATTATTATTATTATCATTATTGTAAATTTCCTCGGCCATTGCCGGTTTACGAACATGCACGGGCCTAGGCCAAGTACATCTGGCTCTGTGTTGTGTTTCTGTGGATGGACTGCGTAGTGGATTGTATTCACATTCCCTCCGCATTGAGACCCAACGATCCGAGCGTCCGAGCCCAAACCGCCCCGACCGGCGCCCCGTGTGTTTCCACGTTTATAGTGTCAATAAAGAATCGTCGGCCGATAACAGGCTTCAAGGGCATCACCATAAACTCCGCACTATACTGTTATTGGTGACTCGATTTATACATTTTTTTTTCTCCACAACCTTCAGACAATTTATTAAGTGCTCCGACTGAGTCCGTACTTTTTTCCTTTTTGTCCATCGATTTGGGCTTATGCGGCTGTATTAATTGGTCGTAAAACTTTTAGTGGGCGACGCAATCTAAAAATCGTAAATAGGTGATTAGAGCTCTTTTACGAGTCGGCCGGAGGAAGTAGCCGTTGATGTCGGATGTTATTTCAATTGATTTATGTTGGTGAGTTAAGATATTGTATCACTTCAAAAGTGATCGTGAATTACAACAAAACATAAATATAAACGAGGTGGCCGTGTGGTAGAGAGGAATAGTATCTCCCCCCCCCCCCCCCCCCCGGTGTCGTAAGAGGCGACTAAGGTACTAGAAACGACAGGCAACAGTGATGCACAAGGCGGGGGTGAGCAACAACGTGCCCGTCGCGAAAGCTGCGCTCTACGATTGCCAACACGCTTGCCCAGCACAGCAATTGCCACAACCCTATCATGGAGAGGCCTTTGCCCAGCAGTGAACTTTTGACGGCTGGTATGATGATTATTATAAATAAAGATTAAAATCATTGAAATGACATCAGGTTTCGTTGTCGATCATTTTTATTCAAAATGTATTATCGCTTATAATTAAGTAACTTCCTATTCGAATTTCGCATCACCTAACCGAGTATGAAAGTTGTCAGTATCCTAGATAGCAGTATCGGCTTTAGTATCGCAGAGGTACACGATCCCCGTGACCCAGTTCCACTAATTAACCGACGTGTACCCCTATTGGGCAGATTACATCTCCTGTTTACACTGGACTTACATTCTACTACCGACAGACAAGATTATTATAGATATGAGTTTATCGTACTTTTCATTGTGTTGTGTTGTAACGAAGCTTACTCGCATGGTTTTCAATTTATTAGATTTAATATATTTTTTTCTATTTCTGGATTGCCGCAAGGTATTGTTTGCGACATTGTAGTTTATTTTTTTTACCAAATTAGCGTTTTTCTATTATCTATATAAAAACAGAGATTTAATGATATCAAGAATCTAAAAACGTACCAGGAAAATTTTATTAGTGTTATATTAAGAATTCTTACAAAAATCGAATCTATACAAATACGAGTATAAGCTTATATATATAAATATAAGCTGGAGAGTTAATTTGTTTGTTAACGCAGGAACCACTAGACCGATTTGAAATATTCTTTCAGTGTTGGATAGTTAAATTACTGAGGAAGCTTTTTATAATAAAAAAAACAAATCCTGAAATTTGCTATACTAAAGTCACTATTCCACAAGGACAAGGTCGCGTTACTGTTTTCTCGGTTTTCTTACACGATCCAGACAGTGGGTTAAATGAAGATAGTAAAAACGAGTATAGAAAAATCATTTTTCTCAGCCGCCAAATATGGCGAGTTTCCCACAACTGAACAAAGATGAAGCCTTAAACTAGCTGATAAAACCGTCAACAGCGGCACCGACCTTATCAGAACATCGAACGCATTTAACAGAAAGGGTGGCTATCTTCGCGAGGCCACATCTGTCCCTACATAAATCTGTCCCGTATGAAAAGAATTAAAACGTACCCCATTGTAGACGAGTGAATAAATCTTAGAGATATCTTTGTGAGGGACGCACGACGCCCCGGGCTCCGTGCGAGCGCGGCGATATTTTACAAGTTTTTGACAGCCGATATGCCGGCGAGCCACCTGCCCACTGCCATGATCGAGGTTTTGACTGGTTTTAAACAGTATTAGTTTGTCACGATCGAGTAATTATTGGACGATAGCATTGCCTGGTCGCTGTGATGCATCAGTTGGTACTCTCCACACGGATGTACTCGGAGGACTCCCAAGTAACGTTTCCCTTTTCTAATATATATAACGTTATAGTTTTTGATAAGTGAGAAAGTCTCTAGGTCAATTCCCGAACAGGATATGATTGGAAAAATTGCTCTAAAAATTTATGTGGAAAAAAAAATCATATAGGTATTTCTTTTGTGCAAAATTCACAAAACAATATACAACACTTATTAAAATAAATAATAAAATAATAACCCCAACGTCATTGACCTGATTCCATGAAAAGTCGTTTAAAGCACTTGTGTACGTTAGACAACAGAGTAATCACAAATATACTACTATATTTAACAACCAGACACAAAACAAATAGAAATATCATCATATAAATATCTGTCCTGGGTGGGGATTGAACCCACGACCATTGGCGCATGAGATATGACCACTACCAACTGCGCCATTTGGCCCGCGATATATATATCTTAAATTATATTCTAGCGTTTGTTTGCCGTTTTTCAAAAGTTGGAAATTTTTTAATAATGTTTTGAACTGTCTCTGTATCCAATAGATACTGGATTCAACATGAGGGATATTATTAGGGCGTCGCCCACCATATGACTCGAATGTATAATATCAAATTATCTAGTAATTGCTCTAGCTCTCACACAGTTTTTACCCTAACGAGCATTTTTTTCCTGAAAGATGACACGAAAGATTTAAGTTTACATGAGGTAGAACTCATACAAAAGGCCGTATATTGGTATCTCACTCTCACCTATTTCTACCGCCAAATAGCAGTGTTCGTATTGCTGTGTTCCGGTCTGAAGGGTGAGAGAGGGAGTGAATTTACTGGGTAATGTAGCATAATATCTTCAAGTGACAAGGTTGGCAACGCGTTAGTGGTATCCTTGTCTAAGGATGCGGTGACGCTAACTATAACGCGGACTGTATGTTTGTTTGTCGAAATGGTCTAACAAAACTGCTGATCATATCAAACACACCGTGCTCAACCCCGCCCATAAAACTAAACGAGTAATTACAAGATAAGTCGCTAGCCCTAAAAGTTGATATACGAGCTGCTCGAATTCAGGAAGTGCACAATTATAACATGTCGATCGGCAGACTGGTAACTTTAAAATAGCTTAACGATACCTCAGAGGGCCATCGTATAACACGCTTTATGATGTAACCACTTATCCATATTACATCTGCCAACCGCCACTAGGTACGGCCAGATCTCTCCCAGATATGCCCTATCACATAAATCTGGGAGATTGATAAAATAGCAATTTGATCTGCATTAGACATTATTGATATTAAGTATTATCATAAGAAATAATCAGACCTTGCGAGGCACGTAATTTATATGTCTATAATTACGTTTATATTTCGTTTTAATGTCGTAGTTTCACATGACACTGGTTGCGTTTTCTTAACTCGCTGCATTCCCAATGGCTGTCCAGGATTCTCTTTCATGCCACGGCTACCGCTTTTGTGATTTTATGTCTCAAATGTTGTGTTAATTATTGATTGGGTCGTTAATTTATTTTGCATCACCAAAACTGGGCAATTGATTTGCACTTTGAACTTATTTTTAACATGCCCTGTTTTGAACGTAAATGGTACAGACAGATGGCGGTATATCCATTTATAACTGTGAAGCTAACATGCAAAAGACGGGGATGTGTAGCGGCATCCACGCGAAGCTACGCTTTGTGATTGCCAACACGTTTGATCAGCGCGGCAATTATGGATAAAATTCCCCGTTTTTGGGGAAACCTATGTCTTGCAGTGACCTTCCAATAGTTGATGTGATGATGATCATGCCTTGTTGTTTTGTAAAATCATGTTGGGTTCACACGACTTCGGGGCTTACCACTGGTTATAGATTACGACTTTGAGTTTTAAACCTGTAGGTTTCTATAGAAATGTCATAATACGCTATCACTTCTCAATTTAGCCATCAAACTACTACTCGGTAAGAAGACTTTAAATGAAATATTAACAGAATCATCAGCCCACGCAAACTTGTAGCCATTGGAATTTGCATCGATAGGCAAAAAAAAACATTATCCATTTAGCACACTCGCACTCTTCCTGGTTTTCATTAAGTAACAAGAACACAACAACAAACACGTCTGAAAGCGAGAGCCGCCTGCGGTCCCCGCCAGCGACATTGTCAGCATGTTGTCGCGCGACATTGTTGCAAACTTGCGCAAATTGCGACAAAAGCGTTAACTTTTTTTTCAACCAATCGCATTCAAGCGACTTTCTGTTAGCTTCACGCACCTTTTGTTGGTTGTGTGCAACAAAGGGTAACTAACAGATGGACGCCAAAATATTTGCATTTGCTGGGCATTTGTTAGTGGCGTCCTTTCTTGTTGAATGCCTCAGATTGTTCGCTGCCGTGTTCAATTGATGATCGCGGAACGCGGTAATCGCATAGCAGCGACAGGAGATACAGAAAATGGGTGCAGTCAAGTTTAAATTAGGTGGAGGGGTTACCATCTTTAGAACGGGGGAAGTGACATTACTTATGGTGTTGTGATTATCCACTAAGACTATCCTGTCTTAAAATGTACTCATATTAGGGCAGGGGTGGGTAGCAGCATCCCCGTCGCGAAAGCGGCGCTCTGCGAACATGCTTGCCAAGCGCGGCAACTAAGAGCAAAATTCCCCGTTTCTTGGGGAAGCCCATGACCAGCATTAGACTTTTATTATTTGGTATGATAAATATTATAAAGCTGAAAGGTTTATTTGTTTGTTAAAACGCATTAATCTCAGGAATCACTGGTCCGATTAAAAAAAAATCTTACTGTGTTGGATAGTCATTTTATCGAAGAAGGCTGTAAGCTATATTCCAATTTCAAATAGGAATAGGGAATACTAGATTACCTTACAATTAAAAGAAAATCGATTGTTTAAATCATTAAGCATAGCTTGTAAAATTACAAAAGGCACCATAAATTTTGATCAACACACAAAGATGAACAGAGTCTATAAATTTAATTCTCAACAAAATTTCTCACAATATTTAGATATGGCTACTCCACTATTCTTCGACAAAAAAAACTCGCGTGTAAAAGCAACTCGGCACCACAGCCATAAAGATCGGCCCGCCCTGTCACCCGCCATAATATTCGAAACTTGTGAAAGAAACGTCATAAATATGTCAAATTTGACGCGGCGAGTTGAAATACGGGCGGGTGAGTGATTTGTGCGCGGGCGACGCAAAAAATCGGCCGCCATCTTGGTGAGGAAGTCAGAAGGGATACTGACAATTCGTGCCCGGCTCGGGCAAACAATGTTATTGCGGAGTTAGTCGCGGCTCTAGATTCTATGGAAATATATTGTGGGGTCCCAACGTTTAAACTGTGCTAATGACATTTATCATATCGGCCACTGGAAGTACATTGCTAGACATAGGCCTCCCCAGAAAGGAGGAATTTTGCCCATAATTGCCGCAACGGGCAAGCGTGTTGGCAATCGCAGAGCGCAGCTTTTTCGATGGGGATGCTGCTGCCCATCCCCGCATTGTGCATTTGAGCTATAGGGTGAGGTACTATTTTACTCTGCCGGTACCTCACGAGAATTTTGTCATCCAATAAGACCAAAGAGAATATAACACTCTAACTTCTCGCAATTTTGTCAGAAAATGTAAAAAGTTTTCGCTTCACGTTTTAGTATATAAATACTCTTTTTTAAATTAAAGCGGATGAACAAAGATGTAAACGCGTCAACATTACAAACGTAATGCGATAATATTTTTTTAAATAAAATGCTTTGTGCATTGTGAATCAGAAATCACCAGTGAAAGGACAGAACCAATTTTTAATTAACGAAGTAAATAAGCCGCTGCCCGAAATCGAATACAGTTCCAACTTAATCCGAATCACTTGAAGCTCACGTGTCAAAGCGACCACAACGGGCGGCGCGGCTAAAAATTTAATTTTCCATTTTAAAACATCGGATTCCTGTAATCTGAACAATTAATCAGGTATTGTTTTAACTGCCGCTGTCTGCTGGCCGATACAAATCCTTCACATTTCGCGCGCGAGCGGCCGGCAATATGGCGTCCTGACGTAGCCGTCCGCCATTTTGGATATGTATAATTTGACGCGGCGACGGCTTTGACAGACGACATTTAATTACCGACCCCTCATTACCTGGATATTGGCTGATATTGATATAGGAGCGTTTACACTGCCCGTTGCGCCACTGGGTCGACATCGTACGATATCTATTTAACGTTAGATTTGTGTAACCGAACCTTATTAGTGAACAACAAACTTTTCTATTATTCAGATAAAATTTATTAAAGTATTCGTTTGTACTATAACATTGTATTACTTCGATTAAATAGTAGTAAACAAATTGTATTATGTGTAATAATAATTGATTATTAATTTGGTTAGGACATGTAGAAAAGATAAAGATAAATAAATAGATAATAGAATGACTGCAAATGTACATAGAACAGAAATGAATGGATGAGTTTATATAGGTTGACTTAGGTTAGTAGATTAAAGAAGGGCCAGGTCAGAAGTACCAAGAATAAACGAGGGTATTTGAAAGGAATAATGTAAGTAAGGGAAGTGAGAGGTATGCTAATATCAAAGCAAATAGAAATCCATAGCTATGCCTACCCCGATGGCTCACTGGCGTGATGTATGTATGTATGTAAATAAAGAGTGTTTATTAAGATCTTTTTAGAGTATAGCATTTTAAGTTGGCAACACTTTTTTAACTAGCGACCATTTTGTCAGCTGTCAAGTGATTTCTGTTTGGTTTGGTTGGGCATTTCAACACGGATAGACTGACGCCTGAAAAACGCTTACAAATTATGCGAAACGATTTGAAAAATCGTATTCGCACCACGTTTACTTTAAATGACAATACGCATCCGCTGAAACGTCGTACAGTGCTGCAGAAGAAGTCATTACTGCTGCAGACCGTCAATCCACTTTATGGAATATTTTGCGGGAAGATCTCGGTTTTCTCGTGCAACAATTGAAGCCTCGCGATCACCTAGAAAGGTGTAGATTCGGTGAATGATCCCAAAGTAAGATTGCCGTTGATCCAGATTATCCGAAGCGAATTTTCTCTAGCGACGAAGCTCACTTTTGGTTGAATGGACAGACAATAAAAAAAACTGCCGTCTCTGTAGTGATGATAATCCTCAAGTGCATGTTGAGACTCCGTAACATCCAGAAAAACGAACTGCGTGATGTGATTTATAGACTGGTGAAATAATTGGTCCGTAATTGCTGCTGCTAAAAAAATGCTGGCTAGAACATTTCAGTCAATGGTGACCGCTATAGGTCTATATAGATTGTATATAGTATATAGATTACTGACTTTCGTTCATCAATTGAACAACTATGATGTGCAGGAGTTGTGGTTTCAACAAGACGATGCAACATTTCACACAGCTCGTGCCACAATTGATTTATTGAAGGAAACGGTGGTTCGGCCATAAATGTTGGAAAAATTAATCGAAAATAGGACCCCAGATTAGACTACATCTGAGCCAGCCGTGGAGGTCATATAACAGATATCATATTAAAATGATATGGCAGAAGACTATCGTTCGAATAAAGTAAATTTCATAGTAATAAAAAAAATCAATACAAATTCTTTGTTTTATTCCATTTCAAAGTTCGATACCTCTAAGAAAACACCACTTATAAGTAAGAAGAAACATCAAAAAGCAACTTGTTAATAACTACTGTTCAAAAACACGCCGTATTTATGCAAGTTCTCTCTTAAACCCTTAACGATGTAAAAACAATAAATGTACAGGTAGTAAAAAGCAAGATACAAGTGGATATCGGCCCGATATAAAATAAAAAAGAAAACATCGTTACAGCCATTAGAAGTCCACTGCAGGTCATAGGCCTCCCCGAGAAAGGGGGAATTTTGCCCACAATTGCCGCGCTGGGCAAACGTGTTGTTGGTAATCGGAATACGCAGCTTTCGCGACGGGGATGCTGCTGCCCATACCTACCCTATGTATTTGAGCTTCATTGTCTCGGATATATATACCGCCATCTGTCGGTCCTTAGTCGCCTCTAACAACACCTGATATAGAGGGAAGTACTATTTTAGTCTGCCGGTAACACGGGGTATTAAAATAAACAATAAAAAGGTAACTTGATGATCATATATACCTTATTGAAAGAATTGAACCTGGCTCTCATCTTTCAGGGAACATAGACATTCGAGTTTAGGTTGCCTGTAACTTTGTAGAGATGGTAAGATAGTATGCACTAGTAAGCATAGAGCTTTGTTAGTGCTTAGTGCAGATCAAAAAAGTATTTCCCTCTGTATCAGGTGTAGTAAGAGGCGACTAAGGTACCAGAACCGACAGATGGCTGTATATCTATTAACAACTCAACATGGTACTAAGGTTTTAGTACATAGTACATTCAGTTTTAGTAGCAACGGTTGTGCAGTCCCCCGGGGTGTGCAGGTTCGAGTCCCGCCTAAAACTTGAGACGAGTGGATTTTCTATTGTAAAAATTAAAAGAAAATACCTTCTATAATAGGATAGTAATTATTGAGTTAATAAAATCTTCGTATCTGTATAGTTAGGTTTTAATCCGATTATACTGTATTCGCTTTTTATTCGGAGACCAGCTTTGGCCGCGCCTTCGCCTGCGTTCTTATATTATTTTCGTGTTACTTAGACCATTCTTTCAAAATGTACGTAACTATTATTTTTCACCTGGTTTTGCCACATTTTTGAATAATACTCCGCTCGTATTAGTAAATCGATCCAGCCGTTTACAAAAGCAATTGTTATATGTTCCATATGTATTATGTATTTAGTAAGAAGCAGTTGTTTTAATATTATATACACACTATAATTTCGGTTACATATATTGATGCAGCTAGCGGTTCGAAATTGTACACGTTCTTTATCAGTTGATAACAGCTGGCTGCTCATACTCCACTTCACTTGACGGCGTATGCAACAAAAAGTCGAGATTGACGTTTTATTGTTGTACCATCACATGTTTATAATTATTAGCGAGCCAATAAACTTTATAATCAGCACAATAAACTAACAATTGTTGAGAAATGGAACAATGAATCGTAAAACGGATAAGTCGCGTCGTGCGAACGCTCTCACTGGGTGTTTCCGTTAAAAAATTGCAGTTGATTCGTTCCAGATTTTATTAATAAAGCCTTAATTAAGATACGCCGTGTCGTCACTGATTAATTTGTATGATCGCACGATAATTTTGTTGATTAAAAATACGTCAAAATTTCATTGGCATACACGGCCCGAGCCAATGTTCGTGTTAAAATAATCCAATGCGTTGTATTCGGATGTGTGCCGCGTCTGCAGCATTGCTGGTAGGCGATGTTTTATAAACTCCACACATATTGGTACGGTTGGTATTCTTTTATATACATCAATTGTAAAGAGCACTTGTGTGAACGAACAGATAGAATGGTCAATTATTTTAGATACAACACTCAGCCGTGAGATATCAGGTGTCGTAAGAAGCGACTAAGGTACCAGAACCGACAAATGGGGGTATATCCATCCAAAATAGTGTAGCTCAAATGTAAAGGGCGGGAATGGGCAGCAGCATCCCCTTAGTGAAAGCTGCACTATGCGATTGCCAACACGCTTGCCGAGCGCGGCAATTAGTAATTAGCGCGGCAAAACTCCCCCTTTCTCGGTGTCCCAAATCCAGCAGTGGACTCACAAGTCAAATTCACAAAGGGTAGTGATCCTGAGCGCCAAGGGACTTGGGTTCGATTCCAACCCAAAACAAATATTTATGTCTGGAGGAAAAATATATGTATTTTTACAAAATAAAACAGAAACATTACACTCGCACAAGTAATGCAAAATTACCTTTTTTGAGAGCTACAATTAGTTTTTTCATTTGTCTCATGTCATTACTCATCCATGCCACCGTTATGTGACAGCATAGCGTGGCAGGGAACATCATTCACAAGTATACTTGTGATTCCTCTGTAATTTGATGTCCGTAACACAAGACCAGACTTCTTTGTAAGTTCTTTAAAGCATAAGGAACTTATGAGGAGGTCTGTCATGTATGAGATATTGTGTGTCCAAAAAGAACCATACAATTGTCAAGCATGTGAGATTATCGCTGTCTCTATATCCATCAAAGTAACCAAAAGATTTCACCGTTCGGCCATGGAATGTCGTGCAAATACCAAGTTAAATAATTGTTAATTTTTCAGTATTTATCAATTTTAATACTCGCACATGAAATACCTCTCGATATTAAACATATGCAAGTAATTACCGCCATAAGCGTTTTATCGACGGTTAAAAATAGAACTCGTGCTTAACTGCTTCGTATTAAAATTATTATTTTATACGTAACGACGCAGATAAGTATGAATATTTCTGATTTTTACGGCCTTCGGTTGTACTCGAAATGGTGTTTACTGCAAATAGACAAATTAATTTTATGATTTAAACACAGAGGATAGCATTTTTCTAATTAACGCTGCCCCTGGACGGGGTACACTAATTTTAGCAATATACAAATCGGTTTACTGCAAAAAAACAACGAAATTAAACTTTACATTCTTACCGGTTGAGACTTTTAAACCTCAATAAGTTATAGATAAATTAATAACATAGATAGTAGTGATCATGTCTTGTGTACCAGCGATCGTGGGTTCGATTCCCACCCAGAGCAAATATAATGATATTTTTGTTTGTTCCGTGTCTGGGTGTTAAATATATAGTAAGTAGTATATTTGTGATTCCTCTGTTGTCTGATATTAACATGTATGAGTTGTTGAAAATATGTATTTATGTATATAAATTAATATTAGTATAGATAAAAGAAAAGTTTAGTCAACCGAGCCAACCATTGTTAAGTGTTTTTCATTGGTTCCATTATTTACTTAAATAAGAACTCCATCAGCAGAGTATTAGGAAAATTGGCTGAATACATTTATTAAGATTTCAGCTCTTTTTTATATAAGATGAGACACAAATGAGTCCAGTTGTTAACGACAGGCCGTTTGTCGAAAATATCCCACTCAATTTTATTGGTGATTGGAAAAGATAAGAACCTAGACCTGGTAAGATCTAATAAATACCCACAACATTTCATTGACACGGTTCTGTGATAAGTCGCTTGAAGCTCGGGACACGACACTTGTTACAGACATCAGACAGCTGAAGAATCACAAATATACTACTCAATAAATATATTTTTTAAAATTAAGGAATGAAATATTATACGATCGAATCATTGTTATTTGACGGACCTGGTAGCGCCGTTGGTAGTGTTTCGTTCTTGAGCGTGGATTCGATCCATACCCAGGACAGTTCTATGGTTTAGGTTATGAACATTCAGCAGTTTTTTGAATTTTAAATTAAGAAGACACGGAAGAAATTTTTATTCTAATGTTATATATATATTTGTATAAATTCCCACAACATCTCATACATTAAACTGACTCTGTGACAAGTCGCTAGAAGCCAGGAAGCTAGGCCACCGAGCAATCACTACTTAAATATACATCTATAATCACTATATATATATATAACACCCAGACACAGAACAAACAGAAATATCATCATGTAAATATTTTTCATGGGTGGGGATTGATTCCGCGACCTTTGGCGCACAAGATTGACTCACTACCATTTGCGCCATGGGGACTGTCAGACACACTTAATCGAAATTAACATTAATTGCCAATTGCGTCCAAATACATAATATCCATTAAAAGTCCACTGCTTCACGTGGCCTCCCCCAGAGAGGGGGAATTTTGCACATATTTGCCGCGCTGGGCAAACGTATTAGCAATTGCAGAGCGCAGCTATGCAACGGGGATGCTGCTGCCCATCCTTGCCCTCTGCATTGAAGCTACACTGTTGGAGATAGATATACCGCCATCTTTCCGTTCTTGTAATTTTAGTCACCACTTACGACAACTGGTTCAGGGGGACGTATTATTCTACTCTACCGGTACAACACGGCTTAGCCTTCTATTAACCCATATACAATAATTTGTGACAGATCAAAATCATCGAAGCCACGATAACACATTCAGAAACGTTCCGCTTAATTCTAATGTTCCAGTGGTTATTTATAAACATAGTCAACAACATCACGGGGCAGCGATCACGCGCTGATTGCGGTAATGAAGTGGCTGCCGGCGTCAGCGGCGGAACAAACACTGATATGAGCTCAACAGACCCTCCACCTGCCATCGACACCTGAGTCGAGCACTCGCCGCACGCCCTCCACCTGGTTCAACTATTTTTGATCAGCTTGGTTCATTGTCCGCACTAAATCGTTTTCAAATAGAAAATGCAGCGAAATATTTGTTTTAGTATCTATATCACTTACAGTAACAGAAAATTCATACATCTCATACATCTGTCTCTGATAAGTCGCTTAAAGCGTTTGTGTTGCGGACATCAAACAACACGAATCACAAATTATTATACTTAAATACACTTGTAACACCGAGACACAACAAACACAAATATTAATCATATAAATGATTGACCTAGGTGAGAATCGAACCCTTACTCTACACACGCACAAGGCAGCTACCATCTGCGACATCAGGCCCGTCAAACAGTTTCTTTTGTATTTGTCGTAACCATTTTGAATACTATAAATACACTGACACCGCGTGTTCCCAACTCGCTGGCCAACTTGCCCAGTCTGATAATTAATTAAACTCCATCCGAAACAATGCAGCTCAAATGCACAGGATAGGATGGGCATAAGCATCCCTGCCAAAACTGCTGCACTCTGCGATTCCCAACACGCTGGCTCAGCGCAGCAATCATGAGCAAAATTACCCCTTTCTTGGGGAGGCCTTTGTCCAACAGTGGACTTCTAATGGCTGGTATGATGATGATGAGTCAACGTTGACAAGTTGGAGTGTTCGTCTTGGAGTCAAAGTCAGCTCTTTGACTGACCCATACTAGTCGACTCACAAAAATGTTGGCAATGCACTTGTTTATCGATTTTGACACATTACTATTCGTCTTTCTCGTTTCAAAAATATGTTATAAATAGTTTCTTATAATTACAATGTAATTTCTTAAAATGCAGCGAACAAAGTACATACTGAAGGCATAGGAGGCAGCGTTAAGTTAGGTGTTTCTGACATGAGATAGACCTCATACAAAAAGTCGTCTGCAATTGTACCTCACTCTTACTTATTTCAAGCGCCAATTCTATCTTATCTATTTCTATTTTTAATAGCAGTGTTCGCATTGCTGTATTCCGTTCTGAAGAGTGAGAGAGGCAAGGAATTGGCTGGGTAATATGGCATAACATCCTCAAGTCACAAGGTTGGCAACGCGTTAGTGATATCCTTGTGATATTACGAGCGTCTATAGGCTCAGTGACGCTTACTATCTAGTTGGCTGATCCGGTCTAATAAAAAAAGCAATTACAAAACATCGTTATCATTTATTTACCTACAACTAAACCATTTAAAATACAAAGTCCATTTTCTTTGTCGGGGCTGACGCTATCGCTGCTTACAAATATTAACCGATGACAAGGACCGACTTATCCAATAATAAAATTATCTCTGATTGAAGAAGTATGTAAACTAAACACTTGTAAAATTCTCAATAAATACATATGTACATTGCACACTATCGATAATCCCTACGGATAAGTAATTGTTGGAAGACTTCAAACAAAGCCGTCCCTGAAAAGATTTGATTAATTGCATGTGCTATGAACTGTACACACAGCAGATCAATCTACCCAAATCAAAATTGTGCAATCGATATTAATCTATAAATGCGAGACATTGAGTTCAAAATTAAGTGTTAAAATTTGACAGATTTGGATAGGTTGATCTGTTGCCCATCGTACGTACATTTTAAATGATTTGTACAATACATTTGTGCTGGCCGGTTTCTGTGCTTAAGGTCGTAAGATGAAGGTATATCGATCAGAAACATTAGTTCAAATGCGCGAGGATGGCAGCGGCATCCCGGACGCGAAACTACGTTTCTCCCAACGTCTGCCCAATTGGGAATTAGGGCCGAATATTTCCCGCGCATTGATAGCCATCTTTTGAATCAGACTTTGCTGATAATGCTTATTTACTGAAATTCGATACATATATAAATAAGATATCTTATGTCTAATCGTTGCAATCCTGACAGAATTCTTTGACCTACCAGGCATTTACCGACCAGAATTTTAATCGTATCTTCATAAGACAATCCTCTTGAATGTTAGTCGCTGTTAAACTGAACAGCCAGCAAAGTACGAACCTTTATGTGCATAATATATGAATTTAAAGGCATATCAAATACACCCATGCACTCCGTTTGCCGATATGAAATCGTCATGGCCGACACGAACTCCCAAGAATTTAATTTCCCACAAGAGAAACTGCAGTAAACGGATTAGCGAAACAAAATCCGAAGTGAATCTAACATCAACAACTTTCACATCAGTTCTGCAACTAGTTTGACCGGAGGATCATACTTACCTACCCCCACAGCCAACTCGGACGAGCCCTCGCCAACTGCAAACGCTACCTTAAGCCCCGGAATTAGAGTCGACAACGTCTGATGATGATAAATTTGCAGTTGCATATGAAAATATCGCATCTCGGCTGCATTACAAAATGAGGCAAAATTATGATGAATGCTGATGCCTCGTTTCTCGCTTAATAAGACGGTATGCAGCGAACCAGCGTGGGCGAGTGTATACCCTATGCTCACGCGGGTAAGGTTAGGTATCGATCGGCCGACGATGAGGAATCAATCGCGGCCGTCAGCCGGCGCGGGCGCAAGTGTTACTCGCGTAATGAATGCGACAAGATCGCCACAGCGTCGGGTTACAAGTTTAATTCCGTCACATCTCCCGCGTCCAATTTTATTAACTTACTTTCAAATGCCAAAGTCCGAATCTCGCCGGTACACGACAAACCGCGTCTGATCGCCGCTTCATCTGTGAGCTGGGACATCGGCGCCGATCAACTCCAATTATATACCTACGCTCGGAATTACCCCGCACAAATCATACGGACAGACGTACAAATTGCAGAGGCGACGCTGGCATTTGGATGACGAGCGGCGACGGGTGCAAAGTTATGTGTTATTTATGAAGGAGCGAGCTGACGATTTTGACAGCGACAATGATATAACTAGCTCGCAGGGCTGGCAGCGCGCGCGCCGCTCGCCGCGTCCCGCACGGATTATACCGCTTGGGGATGGAGCAGCAGTCCATTCGAAAAGGACATTATATTTTGTATACTAGTTTGGAAAATAAACATATATTTCGCATGATATCCGTCAGCTTAGCCAATATAAGCTCGCTAAATCGCAAGAATATCACTAGGATGAGAGACTCGCCAACCTTGGTATTTGAGGATATAGTGACATTACCGACGAGCTCGATGGCAGTGATCCTATCATGTGTGCCAAGCATTCGATTCCCACACAGAGCATTTGTTTGTTCTGTGTCTGGGTGTTAAAAATGTATCTTTTAATATTTGTGATTAATCTGTTGTCTGGTAAAAATAGGTGAGACTAATGATTGACATAATAACAATTTTGTAAGCAGTAAAAAGACAAACCAATCAAAAGACCTATACGAGATACTTGCGAGAAGTGTGATTGCTGAGGACAGTCTCACCCCCTTAACGTTGTGTAGTGTGATTTATGATCAATCAAGCACAAGTAAAGAAAGACGCGCTGTGTCGCCGCGCGCCCGAGTGACCATAAACCGATCAATGCAAGTGTGACAAACTGTCGGCGAGCGGCCCCGCGGCCCGCGCGTGACTCAGCCCTGCTCACTGTTCGAGGTGACTCTCGATCGAGACCTTTTCCTCACTTCCTTCCAACATAGTTAACAACATTTTATAGCAGACATAAAACGTCCACTGCTTGAAGAAAAAGGGGATTCTGTCCATAATTGCCGCGCTGGCTATCCCCAACATGTTGCATTTAACCTAAGCTTTCAGGTGGATAAACGAACATCTGTCGGTTCTGGTACCTTAGTCTCCTCGTCAGGGGGAGGCACTATTCTACTCTACCAGCACCTAATAGAACATCGTTATATATTCGTTAAAAGGCGATTATATCTATACTAATATTATAAAGCTGAAGAGTTTTTTGTTTGAACGCGCCAATGGTAGGAACCGCTGGTCCGTTTTGATAAATTCTTTCAGTGTTAGATAGTCCAGTTATCGAATTAAGCTGTAAATTATATAACATCACGCTCGGACTAATAACAGCGTAAATAACGCTAGGTTTGTTATACAACTTAAAGCGGGTGAAACCGCGTGCTCTGCTATTTTAAGATAAAGTTAGTTGTTGTAGTAGCCGGGTGCTACCGGCAGAGTAGAATAGTATCTCCCTCTGTTCAAGGTGTCGAAAGAGGTACTGGAACCGACAGATGGCGGTATATCCACCCGTAATAGTGTAGCTCAAATGCTCAGGATGGGGATGGACAGCAGCATCCCCTTCGTGAAAGCTGCGTTCTGCGATTGCCAACGCGCTTGTCCAGCGCGGCAATTATGGGCAAAAATCCCCCTTTCTTAAGGAGGCCAGCTATGGCTATGTCCAGCAGTGGACTTCCTATTGCTGCAATGATGACGATGATAGTTTTTGTTGTTGGTTGGCAGCTGGAAGTTGCCATTAATAACAGGTATATCGTGCTTTTTGGAAAACCACGAACCCAAGATAACAGAAAATACTCTCTAAATCCAGTTTATGTCTAAAGAGATATTTTTTGCTCTAAAAAGGTTCGATAGTTATTTGACTCAATATATATTCAATAAACGGCTTTATTAATCCTGTATATACTAAATGCGACTCGTAAGTTCACTGATTTCTCCACACCTATGTGTGCATTTCATCTGTTACTATGGATATAACGCCAAAGCATTGAGAGACAATTTTGATTTGTAAATCGTAGTTTACACACGCAAAATCTCGTTTGTTAATACACAAGCACAAACTTAGCTGAAGGGTAGCACAAATATTTAAATCAGTGATTTGATTTTCGATGGATTATATTCAGGGATGAAGGTTATATATATTTATATTTAGAAAAAATCAACGAATCCCAGGAATCTCGAATGAAAATTCAACCCGAAATTCAAAAGGGTTGTCCTTTCGTAGCCTATTTCGTGCACTATGCTCTGATCGCTGAAGTACTCCTACTTTTTATTTTTTTTATATTTTTGTACTTTGTGAACGTCGATAGTGATTACCGAATCACTAATCGCTCGGTCGTCGGCTTTTTACAGAACACCTAGCTAGGCATTCCGTAAAACGCCGACGACCGAGTGACGTCCAGACATAATAATGAATATTCAAGTGTTTGAAAAATTATGCGAGCCGCAGCTGACTTCACACCTTTACCACCGCTAAGTATAAGAACCTTAATTAACACCGTTATCACAAATTAAGAGGCTGAATTATGAAGCAAACTTCGTCACCTGCCAGTTGTATAGTTTTAATGTTTAACTAATTGGACAACTAGACGGCGAAAACAGCTTACATGACGTCAATAAATCCAGTACATATGTACAATGACGACTACGATACATAACATACAGCCTTTGCTTTCCTACAGTTGTATGTTTGAAGATAGAGTTTACTTCAATTTACATTTTAAAAAATATATATATTTTAGTATATCAATATGCATTAGAATGTTAAAATATCCCTGGAGAAAAACTATCAAATGTCTTTAAAACATTAAATGTTATTCTCCCTCCCTATTAATGAATATATCAGAGACGTCGACTTACAAATAATTAAAAACACCGAACAGATTTAAAACTCATCCACACGCTACTGATTTGAACACGGCATAAAACGCGTCTAATTGGATACGAATACGTACCGTGAAGATCATAAAATTTAAAAATAAATATCGCCAGTTATTATTTCACCGTGGCATTTATCGTTAGTTGTCAACTTTTCATAGAGTAGGGCACAGTAGCGCGCGCGCGCCGCCGCGCCGCCGCGCCGGCCAGGGGTACTAAACGCAAAACATAAAATATATTTTTAATGCCGAGTCGTTTAAAGCTCATTACTCATTATTAATAATACGCAGGCACTAAACAAGTATTTAATAATCATTAAATAAGATCATTGACAGATTATATGGAATATAATGCTAGGATTCTAAAAATAAAATCTCTCATATTAATTCCCCAAGGTGGTGACTTTAACGTAATCACCTCTTTTATAATTAAACTTTTAAAGTTCCTCTTAAATATGCAGTTTTATTGCATGCAATAAAATTTAATTTGACGATTCATCCAGGAGTGCTTCGATTTGTGTACAACCGGACAAATTAATTCTTATTTATATTAACTCTGGAGTAAATCTCGCGATATATAAGACGCTATAAATATTTATTAATAGTGGTACTTAGTCGTGTGGGGGTTACTTTAGTGTCTATTAATCGAGTCCGAGCGTACGTCTTCACAAAGGAGAGCAATCGGAAACGTGAAGCGTCATCTAGCTTTTATTAGACGGATTTTATTAACTAAAATTAATGCTGCACGGGCACAACTAAGATAATTCCAATAAACGGCCCGCCGGCGAATCAGGCGCAGCGTTTTATGTTCGCGCTAACACTCGCTGGCATCCAATTCTACGTCTCACACTACATAGGGTTTGTTAACGCACGCTACCCCGTAGGTGCGCCTAGAACGCGTCGGCCTCCGAAGAGGTCAGGCCGTTCGTCTCAGATGACAAGAGCGGCACCGAGACGTGTCCCTCAGCCGGCCGCGGCTCCTGATCAGGCTCAATGTCAATTATCGTAAATCACATTAACCCGACAGGCCTGATTGACCATCTCGGGGGCCTTAACCATTTAGCGGCGGATCGGCTGCGGGCCCTGCGATGTTTTTATAATATCGATTAACAATACATAAACTGGTCCCGCGATAATGTAAGCAAATTATGGAATACAAGTAAATGTGTCTCGGCGTCCAAGTATAAACTCGAGTTATACACTCGACGTCAGCCCCTTTATCTCTCGCTGTTGCCATAAAAATTTTATAGTGGTATAATTTAGTCGCCGTGTATGTCTGTGCGTCGGCCAATCAGGTGTGACTGTCCGATGGCTGACATTACGGGGTAAGTTATGATTGAGCTGTGGTGCCGTCCGCATTACCGTATTTTAAGCTCGGATAAAATCGCGCATGTTTATTGCGTTAAGGTTGCGTTTTCTTTTATTGTGGCCGTGGGTTGAGCACCTCTGCCGGGGCGGGCGGCGCGGCGCGCGGGGGGCGGGCGGCGCGGCGCGCGGTG
>JACJUM010003085.1:18640036-18753252 GCA_020976665.1 Heortia vitessoides
GAAAGGATGTATATTTTATACTCTTCAGAACTAGCTTCTGACTGAAATATAAGAGAATAGAACCAAATATGTATCCTAATAAAAACATGCATCCTAGATAAATCAACATAGCTTTAGTATTAGTAAACTACAGAGATGTTCACTAAATAAACGTTGCCATATTTAAAACATAAAAAAGATAGAAGGTAATTTTTCTAATCACGCGCCGGAGGACTTCGCCACCAACGTACAACCGAGATCTTACTAGAAACGTAGACTTTTTGCTAGTGTTCTTTTTGTGCTGAGAAATCAGCTATAATTTTAAATATTGTAGTAGGTTAATAATAAAAATGCTTAATTTTCATCACCACTCTCACATATTGAAGTCCAAAGCCGGACATAGACTTCCTTAAGGAAGTAGGATTTAGTCCATAACTGCCGCGAGGGGTAACATGTTGGTAATCGCAGATCGCAGCTTTCGCTAAGGAGAAGTCCCCTGATGCCCATCCCTGTCCTGTGTCCTATCTTTCGGACAAAATATATATTTCACAAAATATTTAAATACAAAGGAAAACAACTTGTTTTAGACTTTCAGACTTTTCGACGACTTTCAGTAGGGACTCGAACCCTCATTTTTCCTTTGCCGGAGGACTGCGTTACTAAGTAACACGAATGAGCAATCATTCAGAAGTTTTCCTTCCGCGTTAATATACACAAAAATATAGGATCACGTACCTACTCATAAACGCGTGAGTTAACTGCAGGGCGGGATACTTCAATGGTGACTGTCATCTCGTTTTGTTTGAAGATTTTATAGCAGATACCTTAGAGTGACCGTTCGACTTGATAAAGATATTCTAGCGTTGAGATCAGGGAACCGAGCCAACATTCTGTTAGGGCACGGCGACAACTGATATAAATGCCAGTCTAGCACAATAAATCATAACAGGAACTGGTGCAGTTTGTCAAACGTGCTCCTGAATTGTCTTTTTTGTACCCTATTCAGTAATTTGGATCGGATATAATCTCCTGCTGCCAAATTACACTTTCACCTTTCGACATTCCACTTATACTCGTTCAAATATAACTAGGTTGAAACGACAGCAGTGAACACAGCGGCATCGCACGAATTATTTTATATTGGCGCAGGTATTTAGCATCATTATCTGTTATTAATATTACATTAATATCATTTATAAAGCTATCTGTGCGTATAAACGGAGAAGATGACTGACTGACTGACATTTCAACACAGGGCATAGACTATAAGAGTTAGAAACTTGAAACTCCTTTTTAGAACGTAGGGGATCGAGAAAGGATTTTTGGAATATTCACCCCAAAGGGGTAAAACGGTAAAAACAAATTTAATGTAAAACTTTGCTGTTTTGTAAGGTATTGATATTAGATTCAGTTTAAAAGTTACTTAGTGAAAATCATGAAACACGTGTAAAATATTTTTTATAATCATCCAGGGGTTAAAAGGGGTTGCGAAGATAGTATTAAAGTTAGTGGAAATTATGACAAAAAATACTTTGAGATGTTTCAAAAAAAAGGTTGATTGACAGTTGTCATTAAAAATGGTTTCAAAATGAATAAAATTTAATAAACTTTAAACTTATTCGTCTACCACTGCCAGTAATACTCTCCCCGCCTCTCCAAAGTCTTCCAAATACTGTAAACGACGACGACGGGCCTTTGACCAGATCAGAAAACCAAATATTAAGGTAAGATACTGAAACAACTCCTTCTTTTTTACCTACAAATAGCAATTGTTGCTTCCACGGTTTGAAGGGTGATGATGATAGACGTGATATCCTTGCGATAATACGATGTCTATTTGTCACGCATGACTTGATTAAACATATTTAAAGAAAAGTCTTTAGATCAAATGCAGAATACCACAAATGATATGAATACCCGCGACACGACCCGACTTCGTCCGAGTTCACACTAAACTCTTTTGATTCCATTACCATGGGAGTTTTAATCTGTTTCTACAGTCTCTTACTCAAAATTTTTATACGAACTGATCGCATACAATCTCAACAACACAACAACTATCGAGAGTTATGCACGTACATACATAATAACGATTAATTTTTATTTATATAGACAATTTCCTTCTATCATGATCGATGGCTCTGTGATCTTGTTTTGTCCGCCAAAGGTCTCGGGTAAAATCCCCACCTAGGACAAATATTTTTATTATGATATTTATGTTTGTTTCGCGTCTGAGTGTTAAAGATATGTATTTAAATAGTATAATTGTGATTTCTGTTGTCTTATGTCCGTAACACAAGTTCTTTAACAGATGTGTAAATTTATAAAAAAATATTTTTTCTGTTATTATATATTTATCATCATCGTATGCATTGTCACCCAAATAATATGAAAAGCGCCATCCCAGTTCCTCAAGGAGCCAGCTAAGTCAAGGCAAGGGTCCCCCGGGGCAGCCCTAGCACGGACACGACGGGCCGCGTTTTGTCAAACAACCAAACAGCCTTCTTATCAGAAGAGAGGCGACTTGACAGCGTTCGGACCGCGCCTTTATCGGCGAAAAAACGCCCAGCGAGAGCTTAATGAAAGCGACGCCGGGCGTGTTCCTTTCTTTGCGCGCCGCTAACGAGGGATTGTTCACGGCTTCATTTTGGCGGGGACGACTTCGATTTAATTACGACTTTATGGTCGGGAAATGAACATTTGGAGCTGACTGGTGTTCAATTCAATTCTAAACATGGAGGACTGCATAATGACGAGGATCTGTTTCCCTGCATGTGCTTTACGGTTGGAGAAATAAGTAAATATTAATAACTAGCTCGCCGTGAGGTACCAACAGAGTAGATAATACCTCCCCATGTTCCAGGTGTCGTAAGCGGCGATTAAGGTACCAGAACGACAGATGGCGGCATATCCATCATCGGTAGCTCAAATGCACCAGGCGGGGATGGGCAGAAACAGAAACGTTGCGAAAGCTGCGATCTGGGAGCGCCAACACGCTTGCCCAGCGCGGCAATTATGGGCAACGTTCCCCCTTTCTAGGCCAACGTCTAACAGTGTACTTCTAATAGCTGATATGATGACGAATAACTAGCTTTCTGCCCGTAATGGCGTCTTGAGAATTATTGTTTTTTTGCCACAAACAGACAGACGGACACACTATTGTAATTATCAGAATAGTGTGGAAGTGGACACAAGGTACGCTCATCGGTATAGATTGCTCATCAAAACAGCCGTAGACTGTCCACTGTCGGACATAAGCTTCCCAAAGTAGTTTTTGAGGAATTGATTCAAATTCTAGGTGCATACAGTATACACCTAGAATTTGAATGCATTGTTCATCAGATCGTCTATCCTACATTCACAGAAGAATTCAAAAGTAAATTTTCTAGCTTGGAACCGCTCCGAATCGAAACAACATTAGCAATCATTTAACATCACCGACGACTCTAACAATTCAAATACCGTGAGGTACTCAAAGTTTGAACCCAATACCGCCTGTGTTCTGTAACCGGCTGCGCGGCTATCTCCTACATTGTAAGTATCTGCCTTCCTGCAAATCATTGAAGCCATCCTTCGCCGTATCGCTGTAATCGATGGCCACAACTCGTCCGCTATCGAAATAAGAAACTGCATTTCAAATCCAAGATATCTGTATCGACACGTCGGGCTCGCGGCGCGGACTCGGAGCGCGCGCTCGGGGATCGGGGATCAGGCTCGGTGCTCGGTATCGGACCGCTCATGTTTTTGTCATGCCGAATAATCGAGATTGCTCGGTCCGTCTAACGCGAGATCTTATCTGACTCCCGCCCTTGAATATGTAGGAAATGGACTTGGAAATAATCTCGGGCTGAGTTTAGTCTTTCATCATGCGATAAAGATCCGGTTGCTGTCTAACTAATCGCATCTACTTCAGGGTTATTCAATCGTATGCTTAAAACTCTGTCTTCTGAATATAAAGTGCAAGTTAGTGAAATGAGTTTTTACAGTAGATAAATGTAAGATGCTTGTCAAACGTTCTAGGTTCGTGATGTGCACAAATTTATTAAAAATACTTGCAGCTAACTCTAAAAGAAGAAAGATGCCTAAAAGTAAGATTTATTATTACAGCTATTGGAAGTCGACTGCAAGACATAGGCCTTAGTAAAAAAGGAGGATTTTTGCCTAAATGGGGCGCTCTGTTCAAGCGTGTTGACAATCGCAGAGCGCAGCTTTTGCGACGGGGATGCGATTCCGCATGCTGCCTATCCTAACCCTATGCATGTGACACTGTCTCGGGTGGATATACCGTCATCTGTCAATTCTGGCATCTTAGTCGCTTTACCTTTTACGACAACCTGGTACAGGGCGAGGTACTATTCTACTCTGCCAGTACCAGACGGCAAGTGAGCTTAGTGTTAACATAAATCTCACACAAAAATTCTAATAATCGATTATTCATAATATGAAAATAGCAAAAAACGAAAACATGCAAATATCATTCATACAAATATTCATTAAAAGATGATAAAATAATGAAAAATGTATTTAAAAAAACAAAGTCATCGTTAAGTTTAGCTTTAAGTTGAGTAACCAGAAATCCTCAGTAATTGGCAAAAGATTAAATTAAGAAAAGAATAGTTATAATAATTATTACATGAGAGACCTGATGGCATATTTGGTAGATTCTCTATACTATGCGCTTGAGTCATGGATTCGAGGTTCGTATTCGTTCTGTTTCTTGGTGTTCCCTATAAATATTAAAGTATCGTCTTTGTAATTAATCATTTGTCTGAGATCCGTAACACTTGTGCTTTAAGCTACTTATATCGATCCGTCCCACGGGATCTCTATCTCCGAGTACTTATAGAGTCAAATAGGGAAAGTGCGAAATACAAAACAATATCCAGTATATTCCAGGGAATGTCGCCGGCATAGTAAATAGATACGTTAGAGACGCTCTATTTTAATAAATAAGTGCTAATTGCCCCCAATCCAGCAACCAGAGGCAACCATTACTCACGTAAGGGCGAGATCAAACGCGCCGCGCGTGGGCGCCATTTGCATAGCTTCATTAGGCCCGCGACACACGGCCGACCTTATCGCGGCGACCACCGCTTTTTTATCCTTAATTAACCACGTGTGAGGTCCCACGCCTTCATTATAATTGCCAGATACCGAATTAGTCGAAGGTTGCACTTTAGCTGGTGATAAACTATTTGCAAGGTGCACTTGGTTTAAGTGACTACGCGGTCTGTTAATTTACAACTTCCTGCAACCATTTACGTGTCACGAAATTAGGACGTACGATTTCGTCATACATGTTTGAAATTATATTTAGTTTCAATTTTTTTTCATTGTCATAATTTTAACCACTAGATTTCCAATAAGTCTGGGTGGATGCGGTCGCGCAGATTCCTGATATGCGAGTTAAGCTGTTCCATACACACATACATCACGCTTGTCTAGTTTGAGACTATGGATCTCCACTTATTACAAGCTTGGCATACCTCTCTCTCGCTTCCCTTGCTTGCTTTAATCCTTTCATAAACGCTCGTTAATAATTGGTACATCTGACCTGGCTATTCTTTATCTCTTCTACCAACTCTTGCATTCACTGGCGCATTATATATTTGTGCAGTCATTATACTTTCATCCATTCTTTCTCGTGTAGAAATGATTGACAAAAGTCAACCAATATTCATCAGGTTGTTCCAAATAAATAAATTCTCAAAACATCTCATTTATAAGCCTGACTCGGTGATAATGAGATGTTGTCGGAATTTATTATTATTACTATTATAGTTGAAATCCAAAACAATTAGTATATATCGAAGTCCGTTTTAACTTAGAATAATCCAACAAACGCAAATACATTTTAACATATAATACAGTGTTTCAGTCGTAATTATGCAAAAAAAATAGCGAGCGTGGACGTCGAACTAAGGCCGGCTACACAGATGCGCGCGCCCGTCGCGTGAGTGCTAATGCTAATAAGTCGGGCGGCCAACGCGGGCCTTACAAGCCGACAGAATGTTAAACTGTTGCCTGTATCGCTGAATTAATTTCAAAGATATCGGCAAAAATATTTACTGCCCACATATTTTAATGTTTATGTACAATTAAAAATAAACATTCATTTGGAGACAAAATATAAATAAACATTACACAGTTATTTGGATTTTTATCGCGTATTCCATCCCTAGCAAGTATATAATAAAACTAGCTTCTGAGTAAATGAAAATAAGTGGTGACTGACATTTTCTTTATGTAATAAATAATTCACACGTCACGCTGCCTAAAGCTAAAGAATTACAAATACGGTACTTGCATATTCTTCTGTGTTTGGGTGTTACATAGATAAACATTACATAGATATAACACTATAACTTATTACTAAATTATTACTACACAATAAAACGACCTAATTTCTCGTGAAGTGTCAGGTTTTTGTCAGAGGTTCAATTCAGATATTCTAAATTTCTAAACCATATTAGGCTCTCACGCCGCCCCATCAAAGCTATCTCAGAGTAAACAGAATCATTTAATTTCGCACTATATATATATAAGTAAAAACACTTAAACTCGCTTGAATTCTTAATAAGGCCCAATCGAAGCAACATCAAAACGCGAGCATCGTAAGGGCGGTTACACACATGCGCAATCACCGGTAGCGTGCGTCGAAATGCTAATACGGACCACCGGCGCGCGCGCCGGCGGCCGCGAATTATTTTATTTCACCTACACCCGGCCAATAAAAAGAGACGCCGATAAAAATAGCCTGCGTTAAAACGTATCTGCACTTGTGATGGCTGCTGTAATTGCCAGTGAGTTATCAGTGGCCCCTGATTGCTAAAAGGCCGATTCGTCTGATTATCGATTGGAATAAATTGTTGCGGATTACATTGCGCGTTCTCAGCCACAGATATATCTACGTTAAAACATATGAATAAATTTTGTAAAGTGGCACACTTTAAATTACTTACATCCCTAATTTATCAGTAATAAAGGTTTCAATGATAAACAAAAATATATATTTATTTATTTAGTATAGGATACACTTACAGATTACTGTCAGACATACTAATATTTATAATTAAATATAATATTAACTAGACGGTAACATTAGAGATGTACAAGACATGTTTTATTTCATTTATTTATTTTAATTATTATTTTTTATTTTTTTAAACAAGACGTAAATAATGATACAGAATACAAGCAAATACAAAAAATTTATATGATTATTTAATTATTCTGCTCTTTAGCCGATTATGATATTTTATGTGGAGCCTGAGGTTGACTACTTTGACAAATGATTTGTATGGAGAAATAGAACCGTTCTCTATACTAGATGTCGTAAGAGGCGACTGTATATCCATCCATCCGAAACAGCAGAGGTACCGCCAGAGTAGAATAGTATCTCCGAGCTGCACTGCTCCAGGTGTCGTAAGACTAAGATGATACGAGACAGATGGCGTATATCCATTTAAAATAGTGTACCTCAAACGCACAGGGCATGGATGGGAAAGCAGCTCACAGCGATTGCTAACACGCGTGCTCAGCGCGGCAATAATGGGCAAAATAACTCCTTTCTTGCAGAGGACTTATTTTGCCCATTATTGCCCATTTATGTCCAGCAGTGGACTTCTAGTGGCTGGCATGATGATGATGATGAAAGCCAGTAAAGGCATAACTGACTTTTGGGCTAATTGTTATAGTTCGTTCGTTATGATTATTATGTGCAGGCTGCAATTACAGCTTGCACGTAATGAATGAAGCATTTTGAAAAAGTCCCGGAAACCGTGATCCATCTAGCCGACTAGTCGGCCGAATAGCCGTCGGGACATCTCAAATAAATATATATTTAAAAACAAATATTATTATGTCTATCTAGATTTACTTATTCCGCACATTAACGTCGAAGTATTTGATCAGCCAGCGCCAATCACAGGGTCAGGATGTGAATGAAGTGGCAGGTGAATTAGTCAGAGCTATTCCTCGTTGCAGCCGTCTCTCGCAGAAGTGTTGCGCAACAATGGGCCGGCGTCGAACGTGCGCGGGACTCCTAAAATGTAACCGATCCGAATGTGCGTCGGCGGCCACCTCTACTAAAGGTTACGGCACAGGTTACAGGCGGCAGCGGTTGCCCATTTATTGGGTTAAAAAAGTGGCTCAAATAAATTTACATAGTAAAGTTTAACACGGAATAAGTTCCTTTATTTAACTTCCAGCACATTAAAACTGATGTATTTGCGGAGTCTATGCTATTGTCATCGGACTGTGATTTTTTACATACTAGTGAATAGCGAATGGTGGCTGTAGGATGTAGTAGTTTTTGTCGATAAATGGACTAGCTAAAACTGAAAGGATTTTTTAAATCGGACCAGCGGCTTCTTAGATTATTGCAATCAAACAAACAAGCAAACTCTTTAGCTTTGTAACATAAGTATAGAGTTGTTGGTGGCTTTAATAATGACGCTCAATTATAAACATTGCTTATAATAAATATCCAAAACATTCAAGTTAATATCCGTAGGTTACGGATATTAGACAACTTAGGTATTAAAAATATTAGATAACTGCCTATATATAGTAACATCCAGATACAGAACAAATACTAACATTCATCACAGCACCCTTGACACATACGATAAGGATAACAAATACGACATTTAACCATATTTTACCGCTAAGCTAATTAAAAATATATAAACTTCATAGCTCCTATCAACCTGATGAGCAGCCATCATTTCGTTATCCAGCTCCTGCTAATATTTATTATAACTAAATTATACTGCGCTGGATATCATTATATGTCCAGCAGTGGACGTATGATAGGATTATATCGATACATTTTTCATCGCCAAGGTAGACTCAGGTGATTGGTGACTCAAAAATTCTAGATCAGAATCTAGTATCCTGTGAGTTGTGTATTTATATCTAACTGACAAACACGGATATAGACTTACAAATATTCATCAATGAAGTTTATAATAATGTTAAATGATAAATATAATAGTGAAGACCGCTGTCGCGCGTGCCTTGCGCGCGACCGCCTCACTAACAACAAGTAGTTGACGCGACATGACGCGGTGAATGTTTATCATAGACTTAATGACTGCCCCTGCATGTTCCGTTTGTTGCCTGCGCATTTTTACTGCCGACGTTTGCAAAGAGGCATTAGTATTACGCGGCCAGTGCAAAACCTTTAGTAATTTGAGATACCAGTCTTATTTCTATGTTTTATAGTGTAAGATGGTACCGATGTCAATTATAGACCAGATCGTGTTGTGATTTTATTTGACTTAGACGTGGTGGGTCTGCGGTTTGATTCCCGGTCTGGTCGTAAAATGTTTGTTTAAGAGGAACTCTTAAACGGATACTTTAGTCGTGTAGTCACAAAGTAGAAGTCTTTTACCTACTTTATAGTACCGGTAGATTTGATTTAATTTGTACTGGAACGGATAGATGGCGGTTTATCCATCTAAAACAAGGTAGATCAATTGTAACCGGGCTGCAATTACCACTACGCCTGCCCAGCGTGGCAATTACGAGCCTTCGCTTCTTCTTTTTTCAACTATGTCCAGTCCATACTATTTTCTTTGTCATTAGCTTTTTAACGGCAGCTTCGTCCGTCTTCGCTCCATTATACAGACGGACAGTTTCTTTCACACTTGTTATTTATCAGTATGGATCAGTATCCAAATTAAATTAAGTGTTATTTTACTAGATTTGGTCGACAAACAAGCATACAGTCCGCGTGATAGTAACTTTAGCATATGGACGCTGTAATATCACAAGGATATCATTATGGCGTTGCCAACCTTGTGACTTGAGGTTATTATGTCACATTACCCAATAATTTCAATGCCTCTTGAAAATGCTATTTAGCGGTAGAAATGGGTGAGTGAGGTACCAACGTAAACGACCTTTGTTTAAGGGCTACCTTATAATAGTGTTAAAATCTTAACAAAATATATAAAATTCAATCGTACACTCAGACTAACGAAAAGACAAACACTTCGTCCGAATAGTTCATATATACTCTGTTTGTAATATATAGGTTTAAAACTAGTAGCTAGTGACAGCCATTAAAAGTCCAGTTTCGCGACGTGGAAGCTGCTGCTTAACCCAACCCTGTACTAATGCTGACTTTTTTGCTTGAATATACCGCCATCTGTCGGTTCTGGTACCTTAGTCGGCTCTTACGACACCTGATACAGAGAGAGATACTATTCCACTCTACATTTTCACTCTAATAAATAATATATAATAAAATAAGTATACATTAAAAGCAACTTTATAAAAGAGCGATATAGATCAACAACATCAGATAATATCTCGAGTTGGCTCGTGACACGCGACAGCAGGGAAACAGTGATGCGGCGACACGAGCTGTGCCGCCAACAACATATCAGGGTAACTCTAGACAAGAGAGAATACGTCGATCTGTTTGTTAATCCATATTAATATTATGGAAGCGAAAATTTGTGAGTGATATGGTGTGGACACAGTGAGGTACCGGCAGAGAATAGTACCTCTTTCTGTATCAGGTGTCGTAAGAGTCGACTAAGGTACCAGAACCGACAAATGACGGTATGTCCACCCGAGCCAGTGTAGCTCAAATGCAAATGGGGATGGACATCACCATACCCGTCGCGAAAGCTTTGCTCTGTGATTGCCAATACGCTTGCCCAGCGCGGCAATTAAGTGAAGAATTCCGCCTTTCTTGGGGAGGCCTGTGTCCAACAGTGGACTTCGAATGACTGGAATAATCATGAAGCTAGAAAAAAAAATGGCGAAAAAAGAATCATCATTAACAATCATTCTATTTGGCTGGAAGATATGTAATATGGACAGAAGACATTTAACATCAGGAAAAAACGTGACGTCTCATTGACTTCACTATTACGTAACCTAACAGCTGAAGTAACCATCAGGTGTCACAGCGAATCCTTTTTGACACTTCTACAGATAGATGGCAGTATATCCATGAGACACAGCGAAGCTCTATTGCAATTTTTACCACGTGGCCCCGACTTTTATGGACCTCCCGGAATTAAATGGATCGTGCTGGAAACAAGCCGTAAGCACTCGTGGAACTGCACTTAAACTGTTGGAACTGTTTTTGAAGCATTCTCATGCCTCAAAATCGTGATAGGGCAAGCCTTCAGACACCTACAGGCGCTCGTGGTGCCTGCTGGCTGAGAATATTATTTCACATTGCTCCGAACCTCTCAAACTGGAACACCAAATACTGCATGATAAAATATATAAGACCAAGATGAGAGCAAGAGATTAACCTCAGGTGAAAATTCTAGAGAAACCGTCGGCAAAAGCTATGTTGAATAATAAAATAAACAACGATTCATCTCAACATCGCAACGTCCCGACAGTTTCCTTGCGACAGAATGAAAACTGCATCCGCGTGCGATATTAGACGCGGTGACGTGACGCGCGTCGCGCGTCGCGTGTCGCGCGTCGCGCCGCAGCGCAGCGGTGACGCCGCCATATTAGATTTGCATCGGGAGCCGGGCGTGGAGTGATATGTGTTTTTCATTTTTTTTTTTTATTTTATCCTGAACTGGATTAGCTGTGAGGTTTTACGTTAGGACTTTCTTGGCGCGTTTTATTTGAATTTCATATTGCATCTTATTTGTATGCTGGTATCAAGATAAGAAATAAGACTAAAAAATTAATCAGATATATGTTTTGGACTTACAGACGAGTCGGGTAATACGAGAATGTATTAGAAATGAAAAACACAGACAAACAAATTGAAAATTATAAAGATTGACTAGCAAACATTTAATCTAAAAGCTATTTTCAGATGAACTTTTCTTGAGGCAGTCTTAATCTTAATAAAAATTAATTAACAAAAGACACTTTGCTGTGTTTAGGTTTAAAGGGTAAAATATACCATGAAATTACACGGTAATATGACAAAATAGTTTCAACACTTAAGTTCCCGAAAAATTTATCTACGAAGATGAAAAGGTGCAACAGAAGGATGACATTCTTGAAAGAAGTATAGTAGAACTACTATCTATCTTATTCATCATCATTATATCAGCAATTGGACGTCCACTGCTTGACTTGGGCCTCCCCAAAAAAGAGGAAATTTGTCCATAATTGCCGCGCTGGGCAAGCGTGTTGACAATCGCGCTTACGACGAGGACGCTACTGCCCATCCTTGCCCTGTGCTATTGAGCTATAGGTTCCGGATGGATATACCGCCATCTGGTTTTGCTAGCTATGTCACCTCTTAAGTCACAGGGGGAGGTACTATGATACTCTGCCGGTACCTTACGGCTCCTATCTATGTAATAATAATAATAAATTATGTATTGTACACACATATATTACATGTACACTAAAAACAATAATTATAAATCACCACGGGGGGCCTTACAGTTAATAGCGATAACTTCCGGGCAACCTTGGATGGAAAAGAGCCAATGAAACTAAGGGGTATTTAGAGATGGAAAAATATATAGGATCATGACCAGCTCCATTTCGTGAATAATAATAATAAAGTAATTCCCACAACAGCACACACATTTAAATGACTCCGCGGTAAGTCGCTTAAAGCACTTGTGTTACAGACGCCAGACGCCAGACAACAGAGGAATCACAAATATACAGAATAAATACATATATTTAACACCCAGACACAGAATAAACACAAATATCACCATATAAATATTTGCTCAGCGTGGAAATTGAACCCACGACCCCGCAAATCGACGGAAATCGAGCGCACAAGTTAGGATCACTACCATCTGCGCCATCGGGCCGCCCGTCATCAATCACGTCGACTTGAAATAATCTAATAATATTCGATTACAAAAACACCACCATCTAGTATATTTACCTTCACACAATTCCAAAGGTCATCTGACGTTATCATAGGTAACGTTATGAGCACACTGCGGTTTTTCCGAACCATAAAAATTAATTTATGACTTAATTATTATGCACTCATAAAATTTAAACAGAACAAACAAACCGACACGCACACTATTGTTAGAAAACCGCCCGCAACTGTTCCCGGAGTAGAAGCGACATTTATAGTTACATCTTCACACCCATTGGAAGCTCACTGTTGGACATAATTGCCGCGCTGGGAAAGCGTGTTGGCAACCGCAGAGTGTAATTTTCGCAACGGGAATGCTGCTGTACACGGTTTGGATGGATATACCTACAGCCATCTTATCGGGTACATTATCATCATCATATCAGTCATAAGGCGCCCACTGCTGGACATAGGCCTCTCCAAGTAATCTCCAAGAGGACCGGTTGTATGCGGACTGTGTCCATCGTGATCCTGCAATCAGTTTTAGCCAGATGCCCTAACCGCTGCCACTTCAACTTACTAATCCAGTTACAGGGGAGGTACTATTCTACTCTGCCTGTACCGGCTTGGTCAGTGTACTTGTTTGTGATACCTCTGTTTTTAGACAGCGGTGGCAATAGTTTTAAGATATCATGGAGTTAAGTCAACGTATGAGATGTTATGTAAGTTTTTTATTTCTGAACAAGCACTAGACTGGTGGGTCTTAAATACTAGCACAAAAATAACACTTACATGACAACAAATTTACGTCAAGATAAGGCGATGTCCGCATGGCGCCGCATCCGCCAGTCTCCTGTTAGTGATTTCTCCATTTTGCGCCCCACATTCATGACACAACAATAAAAATATATCAACCTAAATATAGGTAAATGTCGGTAAGTGGCCAGTCTGTAATCTTGTAATTGATACCTGTAAAACAATCAACGTATCAATTATACGGTGTTGTAATTGTAATCTAATTACGGCATCAGAACAAGCGGGGAGAGATCCGAGAAGAAATTAATGGAGTACGCAACAACAGTAAAGATGTTTATGGTCGAAAATTGCCGGTAACTTCATTGAATATTACGAAAACCAACCACTTAATTAGATCCCTTATTTGGTGCAAACATGTTCAAACTCAGTTCAACTTCAACGTTCCGCTCTGGAAGGTAATCTATCTAATATTATAAAGCTGAAGAGTTTGTTTGTTTATTTAAACGCGCTAATCTTAGCTGTGAGGTACAGGCAGAGTAGAATAGTACCTCCCCCTGTACCAGGTGTCGTAAGAGGCGACTAAGATATCGAAACCGACAGATGGCGGTATATCTATGCAAAAAAGTCAGCTCAAATGTACAGGGCGGGGATGGGCAGCAGCTTCACAGTCGCGGAAGCTGTGCTCTGCGTATGCGAACGCGCTTATAGCGCGGTAATTATGGGTAACATACCCCTTTCTTGGGAAGGCCTAGGTCCAGCAGTGGACTTTTGATGGCTGGTATGATGAATCTTAGGAACCGCTGGTCCGTTTTGAAAAATTCTCATAGTGTTGGATAGTCCAATTATCGAGGAAGGCTATAGGCTATATAACATCAGGCTAGGAACAATAACAGCGTAGCATAAATGACAGGTTTGTTCTACAACTTAACGCGAGTAAGACCGCGCGAGCCGCTAGGGGTTCCATCCATAATGTTAGGGAGCACTATGGAGTATATTTGTTACCTTCACTCGCATTAGACCTTTCATAGACGCTCGTTTATTTTTAGTACTGCTGACCTGGTCCTTCTTTAATACCTCTTCTACCTGGTTAAGATATGTTCACCTAGGTCGTACTATACCAACTCTTCCATTCACTTCCGCTCTACTTATTTGTGCAGTCATTATTTTTAGTTCATATTGTTGTCACAATATCATCTTTCACACCACACTAATCTCTTGTTTTGTATATTTCTTTAAAAATAAAATGCTGTTCCGATTTGTATAATTATGTTTAATTTTAATCATCATAATGAAACTACTTTCTTTACGGTTTCTAAACGTGGTTTATACTATACACATTTTTAGTGCGAAGTTCCGATTACCTTTCTCAAGATTGACAAAAGATGTTGAAAACGGTTCCCGGTTTTGAAAGGTAAACGAATTGTCGAACTAAAAATGTTAAAGGTTAAATAAACCGCGCTTTAAAGCCGTTAATAATGTAGTTTAGTTATGAGTAGTGAATGCGGGAATGTTAGAAAAAATTATTTAATCGTTATCATCATAGCCGTACACGGTACACGCTGGACATAGATCTCCCCAAAGAAGGAGGGATATAACCTTCGTAATTACCTTGCCGGGTATTGCACAATTAAATTTCCATTTAAGGTAGGGTTCTCTATCTTGTCAGTATAAATGTAGGGTTTATTTTATTTCATCCTCATCATCATGCAAGTGCGCTCGCATAATAACGAATAATTAATATATGTATATCTGTATTCAATCATAACATATATATAAATTCACATATGTGATATTCGCAAACTTCGAGGTAAGTAGCTTAAAACTTTAGTGTTACGGATAAAAGGCAACCAAGGGATTACAAGGATAATACTTAAGCACATATATATAATTGTACCGATGACTTATGTGGCTCCAGATCAGAGCCCACGAATTTCTCAAAAAAGCGTATTTCTCAATCCATCTCTCGGTAATGACGTTGACCCCCCCAATGAGAGAGAGCCGGCCAGCCCAATCGTGCAGATCGATAACAAATCAAACCTCAACGGTTATCAAAAACAAAAGCTGAGAGCCACGTCAGAAAAAAAAAATAGAAAAAAGAACATGGCTGCGTTTTTCAAATCATCGGAGCAGTGAAATTTCAATGGCTATGTCAAACAAATGGACAATGGCAACAAAGCGGACGATCCCGAGCTCATTATCTGATCATCTTCGGCAACACTCCAATGAGATTGGTAGACGCAGAGATATCTGTTAGACAGCTCACTCACTGGGAGCACAGAACGCGGCGGCTTCGTACCGCGCCGGCGCTCGAACCGCGAGTTCGTGCTATTTAAGTTGTTTTATAGTCTAAAAATTTATTTTGGGGTACAAAAGTATACTTCAAGCTAATTAAATGTGAAAATTGTAATTCTTTTGGAAGAGTAACCTATAGTATATATTTAAAGTCTATAGTATATATTTAAAGTCTATAGTATATATTTTTAATCCAATATTCTTTTGAGAATATAAAATAGTTTGTTATTTCATGGTAATGTAACTTTTGAAAAGTGAAAGATTTCTCGAAATCGGTTGAATAGCTTTTCAGATTATTTGTTACAAACTTACAAAAATACATTTTTTTTACTTGTGTCCATTTTAATTAGCGATCTATGTTGCCATAAAAATGAAGCTTTTTTTTGGTAATAGAATTTCTAAAATACAAAATGTTTTCGCTTTCATAAAAATTAAGCATGTGTTAGAGAGTAAATAACGGCTTATCTTTAATACAAAAGTGTAGTTCGAAATACTATAATATACATATAACTATAATATATATCAATGCTGGACATAGACTTTAACAAAAAAGGGAGAATTTGCCCATAATTGCCGCGCTAGGCAAGCTTGGTGACAATCGTTTTGATGGCGAAAATGATGCTGCCCATTCCCACCCTGTTGCACTTGAGCTCGGATGGATATACCGCCATCTGTCGAATCGGGCACGTCAGTCGCCTCTTACGACGCCTGGTGTGGTATCGAATGGGCCTAATTATTAATTAAATTATTATATTATATAATTAAAATATATATGACATAAATTACAAATGAAATTGAAATTTCGTCGTGCGGGTATAATGTAAGTTTTCCTCGGAGTCCGTCGCGCTGGCGCGGGCGCGTGTCCTGCGCCCGGTGCGCGCCCCCGCCAGGCTCCGCCATTAATGAGTTTCCCTGCGTTTCCACCGCGCCGGCCGCCGCCGACAATGCCCAATCGTACAAGTCCCGATTAACGGCGCTTTGTCCGGCGCGGCACAAAAGACGCGCTTTTTCTGTTAGCGACCGATTGATCGCTGTTTACTGATCCGCTGACGGCCACTCGAGATTAAAAATTGGCGATTAATACCGGAAACCAACACTGCGTACACAAAGATCGGGACGGGTCAGATGAAATATGGTATTTCAATAGAAAATGTTCTTAATTACTTTTTATACAAAAAAAGGCATTTTTTCATTTATATGACTGTGATAACAAAAATGTTGGAAATGCATATGAACAAATAAACCGTAGGTATATAACAACGAGCCCGAAGGGACACGGGACAAATTTGTATAATAAATATTTATGTTTGTTCTGTGTCTGGGTGTTATGAGTATGTATGAGTATATGTATGAGTCATGAGTATGAGTCAATTCAGCGAATGAGATGTTGTGTGAACTTCTTTATATACTTTCTCACGTTTTAAGACGCCACATTTCATGCAAGACGAGAAACAAACAGATCTTTGCAAGGACCATATTATCTACCTTATTAAAAAAATACAGCCTTACTATCCATATTATTGCATTTACTAATAAATTCTATATAATGAATAAATAATGAATTTACAGTCATTTAAAAAGATTATATCTTACTCACAAAAAATAAAATTAATCAATCGACGGCTAATGCATTAGAACCTTGACCTGCCCCAAAAAGCTAGACTCATCGATTTGAGCTAAACCAGACGTCTAATCTAGACCTAAATATGGTGCAGTGGCGGGCATAAAAATAACCTGTCACTCCACCAATTAACCCAAAAACATATTCGAGTCACTCTGTAAATATACGGCCTGTCTGGCTTTCTTATTTTTGTCCGCTTGCATATTTATCAGATGTTTGCATTAAAACTATTTAGAACTAGCTTTCCGCTCCCGACTTCGTCTACGTTTGTTGCGCTTTATATTTCCCGCAGGATCTTTTTCGGGATCAAAAGTATCAAATATCTTTTGTGGACGGGCCCGATGGCGCTTGTCTCAATCTTGAACGCCAATCCTTATGAGTTCGATCCTCACCTAGGACAATCTTTTATATAAAGAATATTTGTTTGTTCTGTGTGTTGAATGTTTATTTCAGTATTATATTTGTGATACCTCTGTTGTCTGATATCGGTAACACAAGTGTTTCATGCCTATCTAAGAATTTGGCCAACGTATGATATGATGCGTGAATTGATTTATTTATTAATTGTCACAGATTTCGTAGCAAAAAAAATTATAATTTGCTATGAATTGAGGTATCTGTCGCTGAATCACGACAGAGGACAATAATCTACGTGCATAGCAGTAAAATCATCTCCGAAGCATAAATTATTGTTCGGCACACGCGTCCCACGTCGGCTGCGCGGGCGCACGGCGAGCGTGGACGCCGATGCGCACCGAACACTGTCCCATCCTGTCCCACAACCCAAACTATTTGTACCATTATGTACCCTTTGATTTATCGACGCAATATTACCCGTACGATAAAAGTCGCCCGACAATTACACGCCCAAGTACAGTATTAGACTGTATTTTAACTTTAAACTAGCAATACGACGTCTGCTTTGATTCATGCGTGCGGGCAGCCGATCGCGCTTTCATAACCGCTGCCGCCGCGCGCGCGATACCGAACCTTATTAACGCGGAAATAAAGTTGTTAGTCGGCCGGGGAGGTTCGTGCACCGATCTCAACCCCAATTGTCTTAGCGGGAGAGATTATATTGATTTATATGACAGCGTTTCGTCTGTCAGAAGGTTCCGAGTAGCGAATCGTAAAGTTCGTGACCATTTCGCGAATTTTACGAAGCTGCCTTTTGATGTGATTGTAAATCAAGGGTGATTTATTGGCGATCCGTGAGTTACTTCCTCGTTTGTTATTACAACGTTACAAAACTATAATTGTATATGTAACGAGGGACCGTCGATCGTTCGCTATTGATAAGGAGACTAAGATTCTTTGTCGCGTCATGGTATTTTTGCAACTTCTGAAGTCCTTTGCTCTCCTAGTAATAAATTGAAACACAAACCTCCTCCCTTACAATCCAAATTCGGTAATTAAACTACTATGTTTATTTATACTCCACAGGAATAAGTAATTGTAATACATATAAAGATATACAAATAAAGATTACTTATTTAGTTTATTACCTACCCCTGTACCAGGTGTCGTAAGAGGCGACTAAGGTACCAGAACCGACAGATGGCGGTATATCCACCTGAATCAGCGTAGCTCAAATGCACAGGGCGGGGACAGACAAAAGCTTCCCAATCACGAAAGCTGCGCTCTACGTTTGATAACACGTTTGCCCAGCGCGACAATTATGAGCAAAACTTCTCCTTCCTAGGGGACGCCCAACATTTACAATGGCTGATATGATGATGAAAGAATAACTAGACGACTCTCACTTTCCGTCAAAACCTGTTCTCATTGCTGTGTTAATAATGTAAGGGTGAGAGAGGCAATAACATTACTAAGTAATGTTACATTATCTATTCGAGCTACATGGTTGGCCACACGCTGGCTATCCTCGTGATGGCACAAGCATTTTATGGACTACGGTGTTCGCTTGTTTAAAGAATTAGTAATATATATATATATATATACAACACCACGAGGCGTTCCTAACCAACAACCAAAACAGGTCATATAAGCGAATCGATGGCTCCGTTAAAGACCTTATGTGTATCTTAACAACTTTTTTGACTTTGTGTTCAACATATCTTGTGTAACATGTCGGCTACCACTCGGTAGCATAATCCAAGTATGTAAATGTATATAGTTGCATATATGTAGAGTCCGGGCCTGGGGACATGTCCCGCGCGCGGACAATTGCGCTTCATTATGCAACAATGGCGTTGTTCGACGGCCGTTGTCCCGGCCTAGACAGACGGAGGTCTAGATCTAGAAAATCTTTGCAATAAAAAATACATTTACAAGTCACTCCACGATACGGTTTTAGTTTAAAATTTCAAAGGTATTCTTAAAATCGAAGTTAACCAAGTACTATAAGGGGTAACTTTAGCTAGATTGATTAACTAAACTTAGAAAAGGCGGTACAACAATCAATAATTTGTGAGACGTCATTTGTGGGTAAACACACTATCAAGGTACCAGAACCGACAGATGGCGGTATATCTATCCGAAACAGTGCAGCCCAAATGCACAGGGCAGAAGAATCCCCGTCGCGAAAGCTGCGCTCTGCGATTTCCAACACGCTTGCCCTGTGCGGCAATTAGGGCAAAAGACAGCCCTTCTTGGAGAGGCCTATGTCCAGCAGTGGACTTCTGATGGCTGGTATGATGATGTTATTCGTAGTACAGTTTAGAAACGGCGAAGATTGATGAATAATGCATGTCGGTATATTTAATAAACTTCTGAAGTTATTTTATAATTTTATTTTTTTTTTCATTGTGACCGTGATGATGTCAATATGATAAAAGCGTTATTTATTTGACTTTGGCAATATTGAAGTAATACAAATAGATTAACGCGATAAGCAGCTGCTGTCGGTACTACAGTAATTCAATGCACCGCCATTACGTGAAATATTTATCATCGATTAAGAATATTCAATAACAAATTTTGTTACTTTACTTTTATTATAAACTAGTGTACACACTCTCATCAATCTATTGTAAGTAGCTGTATTTTCTAAATAATTAAGCAGATAAAATGAATTTTAAGGTCACGCAAAAAACATACCGCAACATCTTATACATTGACTTGACTAAAATGAGTAGTTGAAAGGACTTCTGGTACGTATATTAGACTACCGGTGCAATACATTATTTATTTAACACCCAGACACAGTACAAACATAAGTATGTTCACCTGAATGTATATTTGATGAGGACTGAACCCACAACCCTAAGCGCATAAGGCATACCCACCTCATGCGACAATGGAGCTGCTTGTGAAATTTTACTATCCAATAAACAAATGAGAAGCGAATCGACTTTAAGCCAACAGTGTATATAGTGTGTCAATAATTAATGTCATTATCATTACAGCCTTGGCAATTTGGCTGCGGGCCGGTGGGCAGGTGTGGTGACAATCTCCACCCTGTACATTTGAGCTTTTGAGCTACACTCATTCGGATGGATATCCCGCCAGATGTCGGTTTTAGTACCAGAGTCACGTTTAACGACACGTAGTATAAGATGAGGTATTATCCTACATGGCCGGTACCTCACGGCTACCAGTACCAGGCCATACAGCCGGCGTAAATTGGCCCCGCACAAGTGACGACGCCGCCGGTTTTGCGTTTCATAGTTAAGCAATATAGAACCTTTACGTAACGTAATAAGGTCAAGATTCAGTTTCTTTTGAACTTTTCTACTTGACGAGGTGATCACTTTACTGGAATCACTATGTATTGCTTGCTTTGGCAATGGCCATATCTTGCGCGCCAAAGGTCTTGAGTTCGATCCCCGACCAAGACAAACATTTATGTGGTGAAAATTTTAATTTGTTCTGTGTCTGTTTGTCTGGGTGTGAAAAGTGTATTAATTTCTACCTCATATGTTTTTAATATCGTTAATATGAGTACCTACTTAAAGTGACTTGTCACGGAGTAAGATATATAAGGTGCTGTGTGATATTGTTATTATTATTTGGAAAGAGAAAGTGTTCGATAAGTAACTTAAAGTACTTGTATTACCGACATCAGACAACAGAGAAATCACAAAAACAATTCTTTAATGCATATTTAACACCCAGACACCGAACAAACACAAATATTCATCATACAAATATTTGTCCTGTAAAATGTTATAAATAAGTAGAACTTAAACATGATTCTAACGATCATCCAATTGAACCAAGTTACCAGAGAGCCAGCAATGAGCGTGTCCCAATCCGATCTGTTGCGTCCCGCTGTCCTGTCCCGGAATAATTGATGGCCGCTAGTAGCGTCCCAAACCAACCGATTTAAGCTCACTACACCGGACCACTATCGCCGGATTGACTTACTGATTTTGTCATTGTGTACTGTGTCCATTAACAGGGCAAAGTGAATAACGTTAGTGTTACTGCACTGTGATTTGACTGTGTCAACTTGTTGTCAGCTCGTACAGATACGGTGTAGGTTAGTCTGTGTTAAAGTAGTGTTGATCTGACCTTGACACGGCAGTACGCAGATTCAGTTCCCAATAGAGTAAAAAAAAATGACTCAAACTATCACTGGTTGTGACTTTTTTTATCGGACCAGGTCCACAAACAAACATACATACAGCAGCCTAAGACGCTCGTAATACTACAAACTGTCAAACCCTGCCCTGTTGAATTTAAACTGCGCTTTTTTGGATGGATTACCGCCGTGAGGTACCGATAGAGTAAAATAGTTTCTCTCTCTGTATCAGGTGTCGTAAGAGGTGACTGAGTTATCGGGACCGATAGATGGCGGTATAACCATCCGAAACAGCGCAACTCAAATACTACAGGGTCTGGTTGGGCAGCAGCGTTTTCGTCACGAAAGTTGCGCTCTGCGATTGCCCAGCGCGGCATTTATGAGCAAAATTCTCCCTATACAAGGAAGCCCTTTGTCCAACAGTGGACTTTTTATGGCTGATGTGATAATATTGCTTAATATTTGAGGACAAAGATGGGGCAGTTAGTAACCATAAAACTACACCATGGAGTAATAGGATAATAAATTTATTTATAATAACATATTTATTATCCGTGATAATTCGTTTTAAGCACTTGTGTTACGGTCATTACAACAGAGGAATCACAGATATACTATTTAAATACATATATTTAACACCCAGCAACAGAACAAACATAAAAATCATCATATAAATATTAGTCCTAACTGGGAATCGCACTCACGACCTTTGACTCACAAGACAGGATCACTAACATCTGCGCTATCGAGGCCTTCAAGTTCAAGTTCATCAAAAAAATTTATTCCTCCATCTGAACTCAACCACAACCCCTGCAATTGAATAACAAATCAGGAAAATAACATACACGTATCCGAATCACAGCCGACAATTAGAAGCATGCAGTCGTTACCAAACCATTACCGATGCAGCGACAAGCCAGCAGGTATATTATTAGCGGTGTCTTGGAGAAACAACACGCGTCCAGCTCATGCCCTAATAGATATTGAGTTCCCTAATCGGCGTCCGGACTTAGAATGCTACTACGTGTCACTTTAAGCATTAACCCGACTATTTCGGGCCCGGACAGGCCGGACAGTGCGGACGGAACACGCCCGGACAATTAGACGTCAGGACATCCTGAGCAGACGCCACTTCTCAACTATTCAGCGAACAGGTCTTGCCTACTCCACCTTGTTGTATTTTAGGATGTTGCGTTGTTGGTGGATAGAAGCTGTTGTAGAGATTGACTGTGTGCTAATTATTAACTTAAGTTTTGAATTCGTTGATTCGATTCCTACACAGGACAAATATTTATGTGACAATTTTTGTTTGTTCTATGTCTAGGTGTTGAATATTATGCGTCGATTGAGTCGTCTGCATTGGTACCTCACCTCACTCTCACCTATTTCTATAAATCAATGTCAATGTATATAATATAGATTGAAATATAGTTGATATTTCAACTGGCATAGTTATTTTTCAGCTGAACACTGTGACGAGACCGATTGACGGGCCCGATGGCGTAGATGGTAATGATCCTATCTTGTGCGCCAAAGGTCGTGGGTTCGATTCCCACCCGGAGCAAATATTTATATGATAATGTGTGCTTTAAGTGACATATCTAGGAATCAGGTCAATGTATGAGTTATTGTGGGAATTCATTTAATATTTATTTTAATAATTTTATTTTAATAAAGACACACACAACACACACAAATCGCGGTCTCTCGACGTGGTCAACGACTAAATGTCTGCGACTTCCCGCCGCTGACTGACTGACTTCGAGGAAGCGAGCTAACAGTTGACGTTAATAGCAACGCTTAGTATGGGTGTGCTTGTGAAATGGAACAGTTCGAAAAATAGACTGGAAACTTTAACAGCCAGACATCTGTATTTCTAAGTAACAGTAAATAAAAAGGACATTTAATAATATTCAAATTCAAATAGAGAAGCTGACTGACTGACTGACTTATTGACGTGTCAACGCAGGGCTTGAGCTATAACGGTTGAAACATGAAATTTTGCATGTCTTGCTAAGAAATGATTTTTGGAAATTTTCACCCAGAAGGAGTTAAATGGGGGTGCGGAAAGAGAGGTAGAATGAAACCTTTATAATCATGAAACATACGAAAAATATGTTTTTGAAGATATCCCTTGAAGTGGTGCAAAGTTATTATGAAAGTTCTACAATTTAACGCGGGTGAAACTGCAGGGCACTGCTAATACAATTTTCATATGAACACATAATATATATCTATTTATAATACTGAACGATGGGTGCAATTGCGAAAATTCGCTCTTATGGTTTAAAATAGATTGAAGCATTATGACCGATTTGTACAACTTGGTGTGTAGTGCTGTGTACTGTATACCGATTTACACACATTTTGATTGCCTTTAATAAATGTCACCATTATTCCTTATGGTCAAGCCAAAGTTCCGCGACTCGGCTCACGTCAATATCACAAATATATAAATTTAATAAATATATTTTTAACACACAGCCACAGAACAAACAAATATGCTCGTCACATAAATAGTTGTCCTGGGTGGAGCATCTAACCAACGGTTTTAGGGGAAACGGATCGGATCACTACGCTATCAGACCGTTAGACAACAATGAATAACATTCTTACCTACATAAAGCACAACTGCAGTTGAGTATACCTTAAAAAATATGCTATAAAATATACCTACCATAATGATAATTCGGCGGGCCCGACAGCGCAGATGTTATGAGATCGCATCCTCACCCAGGACAAACATTTATATGATAAATGTATGTATTTGTTTTGTGTCTGGGTGTAAAATATGTATTTAAGTAATATTGTTATTATTATATTTATGACACCCCTGTTGCCTGCTTCAAGCGACTATTACATTATTATTATTATTGATAAAAATAATCAAATAAGTTCCAGAAATGATCCTCCATGCCACTATAACAACATCCCACATCCTCCATCTAAATAGTGTCTGCACTCAATCATCATGGACTACCGCAAAATGTCGACGACTCATCGCATGTCGGACAGGTCAGCTCGCTCCGCTGACGGACAGACTTCGAGGAAATCGCGCAAACAGATTACATTTAACAAGGAAATACACCAGGGAACACCAGAATTGTTTCTTTTCCTGGATTGCTCAATGCTGGAACATAGTTGACTCATTTCAAAGATTTCAAATGTTAAAGCTGCTCTGCGGTTACTTCGCCTTAACTATTTTCAAACCTGAGTCTGTTCAAAGAGTCTGTTCGGGCACAAAACAAAATATATGACCAGCTCGACAAACTTGCCGTGGGGTACCAGCAGAGTAGAATAGTACCTTCCCTGAAACAGGTGTGCTAAGAGGCGACTGAGGTGCCGGAGCTGACAGACGGCGGTATATCCATCCGGCACAATATAGCTTAAACGGGCGGCGATAGGCAACAGCATCCCCATCGCCAATGCTACACCCTTCGATCGCCAACACGCTAAGAGTAAACAAGTAAGCATGAGTAAAGAAGAATCATACTGAAAGGGGTTTTTGCCTATAATTGCCGCGCTGTTAAACGTGTTGGCAATCGCAGAGCACAGCTTTCGCGACGGGATGCTGCTGCATATTCCCGCCTTGTACATTTGAGCTGCACAGTTTCAGATGGAAATACCGCCATCTATCGGTTCTGGTACCTCAATCGCCTTTTATAAATAATATATATTTCACTGTACACGATATTAAGTGCCACTTCAACTTGCTATTCCACTAAGCAATGTCGATAACTTTGGTTCTTTTACAAATCTCTTCATTCCTGATTCGATCACGCAGAGACTCCGAGCATTGCCCTCTTAACTCCTACTAAATCTCTTACCTCATCAATAGCATCTCTCTTCAATCAAAAATGTTATCGAACAGTAACAAAATTAAATAATTGCACCAAAAGAAAATGTGATATTGTCCACTTACGTTTCTATCAAACTTTTATTCCATATTTTCACATCCGTATCTGAAACAAAATAGGAATGTTATGTTATATTTTCACAAATTAGCGTTTAATAAAGCAGGAATAATTCAGGATACAGCATAAAAGGAGGCGCTTGCGCCGGTCCTGGTGTGTAAAACGGATGGAAAATAATGCGGGGATAATCTTATGCGCCACGGGTTTTTTTTTGTATCTGGGTGTTAAATATATCTGAATAATAATTTAGTAAATTCATGCATACTCGAATCATAATCCGAATTAAATTGTCATCGTTAAAGTCCGATAACGTCTGTTGGGTCAGCTAGCATGATGTGGTTGTTAAGTATTCTTAAATTTTGTGATATTTTCACGCGTTTTTTCGCCTGCAAAAATATCTCAGTCACATCTATTTGTACCCCTAACCAGCAGCAGTGTTACGGTTTGGAAGGTGAGAAAGGCAGTGAAATAAAATAAAATTTGATAAAATATTCCTTATTCACAGTAAATCACAAACACTTTCGAATCGTCTAAAATAATAAATAGAACAATTTTCATTGAGAAATATAGAGTACTAAATTGTATTACATACATAATACTGATGACCTTGATGACCTGACGGGATCATGAGAGTTATCTAACATTTCAATTAGGCTACCTTATACTAGTCTGCCGACACCAGACTAGTCTTAAAACTAAGTTTAACTCAGGTTCATTACACGTGCCATCAGAAAGGAACCTACAAGAAAATCTGGTTGAACACTCGTTAATGTGTGTGACATAGTACATTCAAGCAACAAGGTTGGCAATGCGCTAGTGATATCCTTGTGATACCAGTATTAAGGCCACGGTGACCCTTTCAACACATGTACCGATTAAATGACGACTTGCGCAAAAACAAAATAATGCGTGTGTTGCTTTACTTCTCCCGCGGTCCGGACAATAAGTCCGATGGGGTTATCCGGAAAAAAATGACGTTAATTCGGAATCTAATTGTTGTAAAACGAAACGTGCTAGCAACAGTCGCGCGCCGTCACTGGCCGGGCGCGCGCTCACGCGACGTCGTCGTAAACCACGCCGATTCCATGAGTCGAGGCAATCATTCACGCTCATTTGCATTTCTTACCGAACCGCGTGCTTGCACAATGCATTCTATTTCTTTCAGCTGGAATTGAACATCATTCCGCCGGTGCTTCTAGCTAAAGCACAGCATTGAGCTCACTGTCAATATGACATCAAATTTATGAGTACATAGATGTGACGTCATATATATTTTATCGAAAGCGACTTGTACAAATTCATTATAATCATATCGGCCACAAAACGTCCACTGTTGGACATAGGCTTCCCCAAGTAATCTCCAATAGGACCGGTTGTATACGGCCTGTTTCCAGCGCAATTTTGGGGTTTTAGTCAGATCCTCTGCCCATCATGCGGGTGTACGCCCTACGCTACGCTTGCCGGTACGCAGTGTTCATTTCAGAACCTTACGACTTAATCAGCCATCGGTTCTGAGCACCAAATGCCCACCCACTGCCACTGCAACTAACTAATCCGCCGGACAATGTCGGTAACTCATGCAAAGATACTAGAGAATTGACCATTCCATAGCTTGTTGGGCTTTTTAAAGTTGGCTTAGAAGTAAGAAGCCACGGCACAAATTATTAATGGTTCTTACCATTGGTAAATGGTTATGTATACCTAACCCTGTGTTATCTGCTACACTTTGATAACGATATTTATTACCAACAAAATGTGGTATAAAGTGAAATCCAGGCGGATGAAGACCGGGCGGTACTTATCTATCACGAAATACAATAACAACTAAACAAAAATACAATTTATCAATTTACAATATTCCGACTCAATTCTTATATTTAAGTCAACATATTTACCAAAAATATATATAACGTCATGAACAAATTTAATAACATTTTAACGAAAACTAAACATAAGTGTAATTAGTTACGAATTGACTCCTGGAAAAATCATAAGATAATTTCAAAATCACAGATAATGCCATAAATACCAGTACAGACACTTCATATTACGTGTCTGAAACATCACACGTGCCCCGCGCCCGTATTTAGTATTTAATATATGTATTATAATAGGATTGAAATGTAATGCAATGGTAATATGTAGTGTAATGTAATCATAGGAGGTATTGTAATATAATATAATGCAACAAATACTACATTCCTTATGATTTTTTTTACAGTACAATACAATTTATTTGATCGCGTTCGTGTAATTACAGAAAGTAATTAATACCTACATGTTAACTTGTTGAATACAATTGAGACTTGGAAATCTAAATGCGAAGTTTGCACGCACTTTATATGCTTTATGAATTAACAAATGAGCGATTAGCTAACGGTTAACAAGCGAGTCATTGTCTATTAGCTACGAGTTCGCAGGCAGTCGCACCACCACGCACGTCTGAGTATTACAAATAACATTTACGAGTACTTATGTTTCAACCTAACTTTTAACCGCCAATACGATGGTGATAACGGAAATTCAGTTTCCCATGTAAGTACTGCATTTAGATTCGAAGCCTATTTCAGCAATCATCATCATCATACCAACAATAGGAAGTCCACTGCTGGACATAGGCCTTCCCAAGAAAGCGGGAATTTGCCTATAATTGCCGCGCTCGGTAAGCAAGCTGGCAATCGCAGAGCGCAGCTTTCGCGACGGGAATGCAGCTGCCCATTCCAGCCCTGTGCATTGGTGTTGCACTTTTTCGGATGGACATACCGCCATCTGTCATTTCTGGTACCTTAGTTGCCTCTTACGACACTTAGTACAGGATAGATACTATTCTACCAGTACCTCACGACTCAATTTCACGAATCATTTTTTCACACATGAAAAATACGGTTGTTCAAAACTCATCAATTTAGATAAATAGACGAGTGCCATATATTTCCATTAGAGGCGATATAAAGCCTACATCCAGTGCTTTCTTGAAGTTCTCCATCGCGTCGGAGCGTGATCTCCAATCTAGAACACACTCAAATATAAATGTCTACCTGCTTACAAACTACCATTTTCGCGGTCACCTCCGCTAAGTTAATACCGGAAGTGTGATCTCCCAAATTTTACTAACCTACAATAATGACGCGTCCGATGATGCAGATATTAGTAATCTTATCTTGTGCGCCAGGGGTTTAAAGATCGATTCCCACCCAGAGCAAATATTTATATGATGGTATTTGTGTTTGTTCTGTGTCTAGGTGTTAAATATATGCATTTAGGTAGTTTATTTGTGATTATTATATAGATATTTTAAACACCCAGACACAGAACAAACACAACTATCATCAAATAAATATTTGTCATGTGTGAGGATCAAAACCCTTGGCACATAAAATAGGATCACCACCATCTGCGTCATCGTTCCCGTCACCAAACGTCTGCTGGACACACATTTGGCGAATATGATCGTTGACTCCACGACAACATTCCCTGAAGACCATCGCACAGTTTATGCCAACGTCACCGCAAACGAGATGCATTTATGGCAATTTAACAACCCGCTAGCGGCGTTCAAAAATTAATTAAAACAAGAGAGGAGTGTACAAGTTTGATTGGTCACGTGTCGACGTCACCGTGACTTACGGCTTATTGAAAACGTACCGGCCTCTACACCCGTAAATATCTAAGGCCGGCCTCTTTGTGTGACAGTTATGTCCGCTGGAAATTTACGTGACAACTGATTTCGGTATCGCTGTTAATTGTCGATCGTTAATGTTTTCTTTGTTTGATGGCTCATTATTTTTGATATGTTTTACAAGAGGTTCAATTTTAGTACGCGCCTCGTGGATGGCTGCTCGCGATTATCGGGGTACCTACGGGGTTTTAGATGGGGGGTTTGTTTTTTTGGTCGTGCCCTATGAAGGCGGTCAGTGGCTTTATTTTATGGAGCCGTGAGTTGGAGCTAGGTAACTAATTGTAGATGTCGCTTTGGGTGACTGTGTTCGAGACTCAGGTTTATTTACGTGTTTCCTCATATACTCGAATAGAAAGTTTACAGCCTTAATCTTAAGGGAAATTAAAGTATTTAGTACTTTGTGTTTTGTCTCAAAGAACTGCTAGATTCATCATCATCATGATATCAGCCATAAGACGTCCACTGCTGGTCATAGGCCTTCCCAAGTAATCTCCAATAAGACCGGATGTATGCGGCCTGTGTCCAGCGCGATCCTGCGGTTTTAGTCAGATCGTCTGTCCATCTTGCGGGTGGACGCCTTACATTTACTAATGAGTGGTCTCCATTCCAGAACCTTACGACTTCATCGGACATCCATTCTGCGTACCAAATGCCCTGTCCACTGCCACTTCAACTTACTAATCCGCCGGGCTATGTCAGTAACTACGGTTTGGTTACGAATCTCCTCATTCCTGATTCGATCGCGCAAAGTAACTCTGAGCATTGCCCTCTCCATAGCTCGTTGAGCTACTTTCAGTTGGCCAATAAGGCCAATGGTAAGACCACGTTTTTCTGGTAACACACATTGATAATCCTTTATTCCGTTCTTTAATGTTGGTCTGCTCAGACGACATTCCGGCGCTGCAGCAGTTCTTAGTTGTTGAATTAATGACTGCCTGAGCAGGCCTAAGCAGCTTTCGCTTAAACAGCTCCTCGAATTTGATCGTTAGCCGTGGAGTACTGGCAGAGCAGAACAGTTGGCCTCTATATCAGTTGGCGTAGAAAGCGACTGACGTTCAGGAACCAACAAATGGCGGTATATACGTTGACAGGCTCAAGGACGCAAATGGTAATGATCAAAACTTGGGCGCCAAGGGTCGTGTGTTCTATTTCCACCCGGAGCAAATATTTATATGATGATATGTGTTTGTTCTGTATCTGGGTGTTAAATAAATGTATTTAAGTAGTATATTTGTAAATTCTCTGTTGTCTAGAGTCTATAACACAAATGTTTTCAGCGACTTACCACGGAGTCAGGTCAATCTATGAGATGTTGTGGGAATTTATGCAGCCAAAACAGTAACTCAAATGGGATAGAATGAGCTTTGCGTTTGCTATCGCGGCAGCCCAGCGCGGCAATTGTGGGAAAAAATCATCTTTACAGGGATGCCTGTGTCCAGCAATTTTACAAACGGGACATTTTAGGGCTGATGGTGGTGATGATAAATTCGTTTAAAATGCAGGCTTTCACGTCTGAGCGTTATAATTACTTTTAGTGTACTAACTTCTTTATATAATATTAGAGAGTTCTTAGTTCTAAATGCGAAATCTCGATTTCGCCAACTCTCAAATTAATGTCCCATACGAGTACTTCGTGTCCGGGTCTATCCTTACAATAATAACAATTAAATTTATATATATATTTACAAGATTTATAGCCGACTTTGGGTGTGGATTTGGAATTAGGTATAAGCGATTAATAAATCAAACATAAAGCGAGTTAATGACTTCTGATCGTTTTGTGTCCGCAGTAGGTTAATGAGCGTAATTCATGTTGGATAATATTTTATTGTAAAACCTACCTCAGCGATTCCCAAAATGTTTTATAATGACGAACAGTGTATATCAAACTTAAAATTAACTAGAACATACGTTTTTTAATCAATAGAAAAAATGTACACAGTTTGGGTACCAGTGATCCTGAAAGACTAATAGGACAAAATTTCCGTGAGGTACCACCAGAGTATAATAGTACCAGCTGTTGTAAGAGGCAACTAGGATACCAGAACCGGTAGATGGCGGTATATCTATCCGTACTAGTATAGTTTAAATGCACAGGGTGGAGATGGGAAGTAGCATCCCGGTCGCGAAAGCTGCGCTCTGCGAGTGACAACACGCTTGCCCAGCGCGGCAATTATGGGTTTCCCCCTTTTCTTGAAGAGGCCTATGTCCAACAGTGGACTTCCCATGGCTGTAATGATGATGAATAGGAAAATGCTGGGAAAGTTAAATTGTAAAACATCTATGATAGACCAAGCCAAAGGATGCATGCCGCATAGAACCGTTGCTTTAGGAAATCTATAGGTAAAAAGATACGGACAGACGGACGGAAAGACTGCGGAACTATAAAAACTAGAGGTTAATCGGTATATTCAATTTCTAGTTTTTATGTGAATCGACCGTGAGAATCATCTAACTACGCCTCAGTACCAACACCCAAGTACATCTTGTTTTCTAAAATTGATCTAGCGCTCTAGATTAAGATTATATTGTGCATTAAATACTAAATCAGAGGGACGTTTACGTGGAGGGTGAAATATTACACGTACATTTCTAACAAAACGACGCCCCCAAATTGAGTTGTACCTAAATATAAAAACCAGTCAAGTGCGGGTCGGGCCTCGCGCTGTTCGGGGTTCCGTATTTGCTGTCACAACAAGGAGAAGCATGAAGAGAACTTTTGTATATGTTTTACAGGACAATACTTTGAATTATCATCGTACCAGCCATTGGAAGTCCACTGTTGGACATATTCCTTCCCAAATATAAAGCAATTTTGCACATAATTCCCGCTTTGGGCAAGTGTGTTAGCAATCCATCACCCTGTCACATTTAAGCTACACTACTTCGAATGGATATGCCGTCATCTTACCTCAGTCGCCTCTAACACCTGGTGCAGTGGAAGGAACTATTCTACTCTGCCAGTACCACACGGAATCCTGAAGTCATAATTCAGAGATGAGAGGCATTCCACTTTGGACAGTAAATACTCGATATATTTATAGTCCATTATATGCAGCCCCGGTAACTAGCAACTATTATTTAAAGTAAATGTAGCGACGAATTCATATCTTTGCCAACGGACACTCATTACATTTACTAGCACCGACTTTAATAAATTATTGTTATAATTTAAACATCCTGCCTCGATGTTGACTCGTTTTTTAGGTCCCCAGCTAAGTCTCCGGATGGACGGACGGTTGATTTGTGTAAGAGATATTAGCCAACCCTTATAAGTCTGAAGGCGATTAATTCATCGAACGCGTCCGGTGGTTTTGAGGTTATGTGCATGTAAACGTTTGTTGGAATGCATTCTATTTAGTTCTACGTGGTTGTTTTATTTGACCTGTTGTAATTAGGTTTTTAACATTTCATAATTGTCGTATTTGTTCTTTTTAATTACGTTTTGACTTATTTTTACTTGTTAATAGTGGTGATGGTAAAACACAAATTGAAAAAATCCAATTAAGATCCTGGCTTCAACAATTAAAATTTCCAGACAACAGAACCTTATTAATAAACCTTAATTTGTGGGTATATTTACATACATATGGGAAATCCTAGAAAAAAGAAGTGGGGAAAACTTATGGACCCAATTTGTGAACATATTTGTAACAAGAATCATTAAGAAGAATTCACTATCTGAAATCAGCTTTCGTTAGGTATAATTCTAATTATCTTTTATTTACACTACATCTCATATATTTACTTGACTCCGAGGTCAGACGCTTGATAGGGACAACCTATGCTTTATAGGGACATCACACAACTGGGGAATCACAAAAATAATACTTAAATACATATATTCAACACCCAGACACAGAACAAATGCTAATATCATTATATAAATATTCGCCCTTGACGCACTACCATCTGCGCCATCGGTCCAGTCAAAACTAATGGTATAAAACCGAATAAAAGTTTGTTTGTTACGTTTTCACGTCTTACTATTCGACAGACCATCATGATGAATCTTAAACATACATAGCCGGAGGTATATACAAGTTATTTACTTTTATTTGACCAGATCGTCAAACTATCATGCAGTCCGCGTGATAGTAAGCGTCACTACAGCCTATAGACGCTCGTAATATCACAAGAATATCACTACAGCGGTGCCAACATTATGCCTTCAAGATATTATGCCACATTACCAAGTAATTACACTGCCTCTGACCGACTGGAGCAGAGCATTGCGAACACTGCTATTTATTGCGGAAGAAATAGGTGAATGTAAGGTCCAAATGCAGACGACAGGTCTACCTCAGGTTCCCTCTAGAAAAAGGCAAATAAACTATTCCTCTTATGGCACATAGATTACTGATAGTCTAGAGTAAAACAGGATATTTTTAACCGGATACATTTTTCCGTGGTATAGTCCTGAATTTTTATATTTCTCTATTGAGTCGGCACTTCTTGTGTAGTTTAGTTATAAGGAAGCGACATAGATTTTTTCCCAAATACGAGAGTTCCTTAGGGATGCAATAAAGTCCTCGCAAACGAAGTTGCGGGTGGAAAGCTAGTTATAAATGAAACAACTTTTTAAAGACTTCAAACGAAGTTTATTTAACATTTACCTGCAATCAGTGTGTGAATTTTTGGATATCTAAGAGTTAAAAATTTAAAACAAGAATTATTTCTATGGGTCTATTACATACCTATAAATATATTTAAGGTACCTAAAAACCGATAATGATATGTAGTCGACGACCATTGCTGGTATGTTAAGGCCAAATTCAGCAGGCGTGAAGGCAAATGCGATGGACATCGGCTTTCCAATAGATTCTGTAACATCCTGCACAGTTGCCATCTGTAGGGACTAATAGTCATCTCTTGCGACATCTGGTACCGAGTGAGGTACCATACCACCTTTAGGTACAACAAAAAATGAGAATTTTTGATATTTCAGGCTTTGTAAAGACTGAAACTGATTTACTTTTATGGGAGCCATGATTTATCTGACACATGTCTACCGATCTAGGCATTATATCAGAGCAACATTCCAGAAATCGGTCGTAATTGTTTCAACGCATGCGCGGTAAACGGCGCGCGCGCATCCGTCACTGCCGGCGCGCCGGATGGGGTCGCCTCGTAAATAATATTTGGAAATGTGGTACACAGACGAAGGAGAACTCCAAATATTTCATGTACACATTTTCAAATAATAATATATTGATACATTATTGGAACTTACAACATGCAACAATGAATATCCAGAAATACTATGATACCTGTGGAAATTAAAGAACTCACTCATTTAATATTTAATGTATAAGTATTTATTCAAATAATTCCAGCAAATCCTATCATCATCATCATCACAACGGACATAGGTCTAAGAAGGAAAGTTTGCCCATAATTGCCAAACTGGGCGGGTGTGATGGCAATCGCAGAGCGTAGCAACTGCTGCTGCCCATCCCCATCCTGTTGCATTTGAGCTACACAGTCCCGGGCCGATATACTGCCATCTATCGGTTTATCAGACACCTCTTACGACATCTATCTATCATTTAGTAAAGAAGATATTATTCATGAAAATCTTCCCGAAAAATCTATTCCCTAATTTCAAATTATATTAGTACTATTTATTATTTTTGTTTATGCATTTAATTTTCGAACGTTTTCAACATGTCGTCATACTATTTTGCAAACACAAGCAGTTTCATCAGCTTCTTTATCAGCGCCAGTACATGTAGCACAGTAGGAAAATAATACTGTCCAGTTACGTAGAGGCAAGGTGCGCGCGCGCAGGACCGCCGCCCGCTGCGCAACACGGGTCGCGGCGATTGGCCGGCCGTTTCCAAATAATTGAGACATACCATACCTTACAACTCGCGGTAGCATTACAAAGAAACCTAGGGCATTAGAATACTAAAATACATATTTAACATTCAGACACAGATCGAATATATATTTTAACACCCAGATACAGAATAAAAACAAATAAAATCATATTAATGTTTGTCCTTGGTGGCGATCGAACTCTTCACTAGAGTTCGATCTTTGCCGCATGACATAGGATCACTACCATCTGAGTCATCGGGTCCGTCAAATGTAATACTACTAACTTCATAATGGCATGGTGCGGTTCCCCAACGGGGATTTTGGGATTATGGACAAATTCCCCTTTTCTTGGGTATATCTATGTCCACCAGTGGACGTTGTACGGCTGTTATGATGATGATGATAGAAATATGAATTCCCTGTCTCTTGGGAAGGCCTATGTCCAGCAGGGACTTCCAATGGTTCGTATGTTGAAGATTTGATAAAATAGCTTTAATGTGAATTTGCTAGAGCTTTCATCAATTGTTTCCATAAATGACAGATACGCGTTAATTTAGACTTACACCTAAATACTACTTTTCTTTATCAATTAAAAATGTTACTAAGCGGAAAACTCGATAACCAGTTCAACTTATTGTTTTTTCGTATTTGCCCTTAGACACAAGGAAATTTATGATGAAGGGAAAAATAGTGTAATTTAAAATTAATTATGCTGTACGTGGCGTTTCTTGGTGTTCTCTTGAACAAAACAGCACTTGTCGTTCTGCCAAACAGTTGACGTCATTTGTCAACGTCAATCTAAACTTACAATGTTAAGGGGTAAAAAGGACAAGGGCGCACCGCTAGTACGTGAATAAAGCCTGATTGTTTCATTACAAATGACGCCCTTTACGAATGAAACACAACAGCAAAGAAGATACATCACATCCATGTAATGCACGATCAAAAAAAAACATATACAATCATCTAATAAAACCTTAGTTTCACAGAAAGTTGTTATAGCTACATCACTTATCATAATCAAATTGGGATAATAAAGTGTATACCAATTAAGACGATGAGATAACATCACTAGTGAAATTCCCCGGCCATGACTAAAAACCATAGAGAATCGGAAACTCGATTAAATTTTTATCGTCATAAACAATCGAGCACAAACCATTCCGCGACTTATAAAAAGTACCGTTTGGTTGCGTTCTATTTAATTAGGGCCCAAAGTCGTGGACCGGCCGAGCGACGCTCAAGATAACATTTGTTGTATCTATCGGTTACGATAGAGATTTCTTTGCGGTTAACAAAGCGTTTTCGTATCAAATCACACAATTAGAAGTGATCGGTTGTATAGTTGTCGGCCGCTTTGTCGGCTCTCTGTCGTTGCAGGTGGTTCGTTCCGCTCGGGGCCCGCGCTTGCGCCGGAGCCGCGCGGAGGCGGAGACTTATTGCGCGTATTAATATGTCTGTTTTAATGCCCTGTGCAAAATTTAGATCTGCCGTGATTAGTTTATTTTGATACGCCCTTTTAGTAATTTCTTACTGGCAATTTGAAATATTATATTCATTTGTAAAACTGCCATATTTTTTTTTGTTCATCGAGGTTTGGACATTTCTTTTTTACAGATATTTAACTGCAAAGTTTTACTCACAAACCCAGCTACTGTATAGTTATGACATAGCTTTTAATAATATACAGCAAGGAAGTATATAACATCGTCAGACAAAGCTTTACAAGTATTAATACGCCGATGCAAACGCACTGCAAGCACCGCTCAAAAAATGTTGGTCTTTGCACTAGCCACCGATTCCGCGAACCCTTCGGGGTCCGTCATATGTCATAACTCTACGACCAAAGACATTTCTTGAGATTAATGCTCTATAGTGAAACTTTAATGTTTCTTTCTATATACATAGAAGAGTCTACGAGTTGAGAGCACATGGGACTATGACTGGACTGATGGCGGTTGTGATCCTGTCAGATGAGCCAGAGCTCGTGGGTTCAGCCCCACTCGGGACAAACATTTATGTTTGGATATTAAAAAATAGTTACTTAGGTATTATATTTGTAATACTTCTGGTGTCTGATATCAGCATCACAAGTACTTTAAGCTACTTAGCACAGAGTCAAACCAAAATGTTAATTAAAAAAAAACAATGGTTCTGTGTAATGTGCGGTCACTCAGGTTATAGGGTCGGGTTGCAAGCGGAATGTATTGCGCTGTTTGCGTCGCAGCGCATCGACAAGCGCTGTCGACTCAAAGGAATTAGAATGATCGACGCGTGGTGACTGCGCGGTTTTGCGCCACGACCGCTGCACGCCGCCCGCGTGCGCGCGCGCCTCCCCGCCGCCCCGCCGCCTTGTAATCACTATTCTTAGTGTTTTAGAAATAGTTGGGATTGTTTCTGTATGTTTGATCTTTCATTGTAGGGTACCGGCATAGTAGAGTATAATATCTGGCACAGGTGTCAACTAAAGTGCTGGCAACGATAGTTGGTGGTTTGGATATTATAATACCAGCCATCGAAAGTCCACCGCTGAACATGGGCCTCCCCAAAAAAGGGGGTATGTTGCCCACAATTGCCGTACTGGGCAAGCGTGTTGGCAATCGCAGAGCGCAGCTTTCGCGACGGGCAAGCTACTGCCTATCCCCACCCTGTGCATTTGAGCTGACTTTTTTGAATGGATATACCGCCATCTGTCGGCTCTGGTACCTTAGTCACCTCGTACGATACCTGGTACAGGGGGAAATCTTACAACAGTACACACAGACGCTATCCATCTTTTGTCCTGCAGCCCGACGGCCATTGTAGCTGAAGCCCGCTCTTTGGAAGCGGATAGGCAAATATATAGGGGGGCAGGTGGTCCGCGTCCACCCCAGAATGGTCTAGTGCCCACCCCTTGATGTTTAAGCTACCAATTTTAAATACAATAATACTCTATTGCGGCACCCAGGCGGCAATTATGGGCAATCCTCCCCTTTTTTGGCGAGGCCTAAGTCCATCAGTGGACGTTCTGCGGTTCTGCGTATCATACGATGATATAACATCCAACGGTGGATTTCTTAGTACTACTATGATGATGATGACGATGATGATGATAAATGTGTGTTACCGTAGTACATATCATACTAATTTAATTCTCAAATATATATTGGACAAACGTTAGAAAATATTTCTGTGTCAGAGGAATAGCTTGATTAGCAATAATATAACAAAACAATTAATTTAATTAATATTTTGTACGGTTTAACGTTCAAAGGTGTCCGACCAAAATGTTAGGGTGACCAAGGTTCATGAAAAAATACAAAAAAGAAAACAAAATACAAAGCCGCTAATACAGTCCTCAAACATGAAAGACAGACAGACGTACAATCGTCGAATGATCATATCACAATAAGCACGCGGCAGGCTGAGCGATCGGCGACGTCATTTAATTGTTGTTGTTGAACGTTTTTTCCGTGTACAATTAACCGCTTTGTGTGGACGCGGCGGTGAGTCGCCATTTTACGCAATGGCCGATATTTATCGGCCTTTCTACACCTCTTTGTGGCCATTTGTAATGGTAATGCATGATGGAAATGATATTACATCCAATATGCCAATCAAATTGAAAAAACAAACACACTTGAATCCACAAAAACAGGTTACATTTTCAACGTTAAACTATATTTATGTATTATGTTGCAACGTATTACTGAACAGCTGTGTTTAATAACAACTTCAATAACACTTATACTTAGGTAAATGAAACTAATAGTTATATGTCGATCTACTCGTAGGGTGGACTTGGGACACAGTCTAGGATGATGACCGGAAGGTTTGCAAGTGGGCAAAGTCAGCTTGGAATTGGTCTAAAAAATTTTAAGATTACGATTTTTTTTTTAACTTAATTATACCAGGTCGACAAACTAGCATAGTCTGTGTAACCTCAGCCTATAGACGCTCGTATTATCACATTTTATTAAAAATGATAACGTATTCCCAGAAAAAGTCGAGTGAAACTGGGTATTCTTACGAGATATACAACCGGTCCTATTGGTAGGCCAGTCATCCAGTAATGAAGGTCTAACGGCTAATATGATAATAATGAAGATTCTCAAAACGTTTTCAATATTAATACGATATGGTTTCAATGAGTCAATTCTCACAGGGAGACTAATAGTCTGTCTGTAACGTTAGCATTCAAATTTTACTTTTATATTCACTCCAGATGCTTAAGATTTGCACCAAGAATTTTCCCATTCACAGCCAACTGGCAACACTACAGAGTGATGCCCCAAATCTGTTATTAATTCCGCGAGGGTCGATCCCGCCCGTCATCGGCCGTCGATCGCTCTCGACAGATGGCTCTCCGATTGGGTGACGGCACTCCATCGCTTTGTCGTTCGCTCTTGCCACTCATTCATTCATTCACTCTCTTCGACGCTGACCTTTTGCGACACGATTGTTGGTGTTAAAAGATATTAATAGTGTAGTAATTGCTTTTGAGGGAATACAACTGCAGACAAATTTAGCGCTGATAGTCCATTTGTTTGTCGTTTATTCTTCACGAGCATTTAATCTTAAGTATGCAGTTCTTTTTTGAAAGATGACGTAGGTACAATATACATAGTGCTATAGAAGGAGTAAACGTGTAATGAAATCAGTTTTAAGAAGATAATTTTATTAGAGGCTGCATACTTCGGAAAGCAATTTAAATAAAAAATGAATATAATATAAAGTATAACAACATTAATTGTCAAGAAATATATACCCTGATGATCCAAGAGATTATAAGAGTCACTTATGTCATAAGTCATTGAATTAGGCCTACCTTAAACTAGTCTGCCGGCACCAGGCCGGTCTTAAAACTAAGTGTACAGCATGTCTATGACGCGAACCTAGAAAAAAACTTGCAAGGAACTATGGAGGAATCCTCCCAGCAACGCATCACGCCTCCACCAGCGTCACAATTATAAATAAATTGCTCTCTAATGTTTTGGGGTGGTCTACGTCTCTCAGCTCATATAATGGTAGCTTGATGGTAGCTATGATGGTAGAAATTAGATAGTAATTATCAACCACTTCGTCTTTGGATTTTTAGTAATGGATTCTCTAAGGTCTTTCATAAGAACTACTTAAAAATAAAAAAAAATAGAACTTGCTGGTACATGCAATGTGCAAATGTTGTCTATCTGACATAGCAATTTAAAATTACTTATCCATATAATAGTAATGTAGAGTAGGTAAGCGAAAGCATTTGCGCGGGCACAATGCTTCCATTTGGCAAGTCAACAGATCGCTCGAAGAGCAGAGTCACTCACTCGAAGGGCGGGCAGATCAAAGGAACCAATACATCACTCCATCGGCGGGTCGCAAACAACATCATTTGTTATCGCATTCAGGGTGTTTTTTCCGAATTGATGGAAGTTGGTGTTAATAAAATCGCAGCTCATCCCTTTTTGTCGATCATCGTCACTTAGGTGCGCGGGGATGCTGGGGTGTGCGCGCTTGCGGGCGGACCAGGACACTTCACATATTTATGCATTTAAATATTTTTATTTGTGAATGTAATTTCTATATTACTCACATAAAAAAATCTTTTTAATTTTGTTTTGTTTGTCTGTCGGTTTGTTTTACCTAATCTCTAAAACAGGTAGAACGATTTTAAGGAGACCTTAACTGGCAAATAGCTGATGTTGTAAGAAATAACTCAGGCAACTTTCATTATTTATTATTATCAGGAGAACGGAAGTTACGCGCGTGTATCCGCGAAGCGCTGCTTATTGCAAATATCACAATTTGTACATTTGGCAGTTTGTGATTTTAACCGGGGATCTCAACATAGTCATCATTGAAACCGCAGCACCGCAGTCAGGGATTCGCATGTCGCGACGGCGAAACTCGGCTACCCATCAACTACCTGTCAAATTTGGGTTATCCTATTTCGGGTAGATAAACCGCCATCTGTCGAATCCTGTACTTGAGTTAACACGAATGATATCAGTTTGCTTTAATCTCGACGCCTTTTTTCATTAATTGAGCACTGGTTTAAAGTAAATCAGTCTATATTTTTATTATACATATGAATACTAGCAAAACCGACAGACGTTGTCCTGACTTACCTGAACATATTTATATGTTTTTCATGAAGAATATATATATTCAGAGTATAATATTCATACACCTAAAATATCCTATCTCTTAAGTTACATCTAACTAAAGACAGTAAGCAAAAATTTATTAAAATCGGTTAAGTAATTTAGTTTTTATTTTTTTACATAAATAAGAAGATATTAGAAAATAGCTGTAATATCAAACATCCCAACCCAGGAGTGAAGGTATATCGAATAAACATCATGCTCGCTTTTAAAATCCACCATAGCTTAAAACAGAAGTTTTAGAAAAGTCAAGATGAATCCGGCTCGTTTCAGCAAGTTGGCCACCGCCTCATTCAACAGGGCGCCGGAGTTGCCAGTCATGGCGCCGGGAACAGTCCGCACCTGGCCGCACCGCCGGAGGAATCGGGCAACACGGTTCTGTTATCATGTTATTTGGCTATCGTACTTAAAATACGACAATATCGTAGTATATATGTGTAGAGAAATTTTAGGATAACAATGTTTTTGCGTATGTTAATAATTAATTGCATTTATATTAATAATAATAATATTCACACAATATCTCTTACATTGACCTGACTCCGAGGTAATCAGCTTAAAGCACTTGTGTTACGGGCACCAGACAACAGAGAAATCACAAATATAATACTTAAATACATATACTTAACACCCAGTCACAGAACAAGCACAATTATCATCATATAAATGTTTGTCCTTTAGATCGAACCCACGACCCTTGGCGCTCGAGATAGGATCAACACCACCTGCGCCAACAGGTTCGTCGTATTTATAAACTGATCAATTTACGATTCAATTAAGATAACATAAATTTGTTCTCGGTGTTAAGTAAATTTAATTTATTGGAAGGTCTGTTTCTAGAAATACTAAAAGATATAAAAACACGGGTATTTTATAGACAATCAAATATATAAACAACAATAATAAAAATATGTATCAGTAAAAAAATGATAATGGCCGGCGGCTCCTGACCTTTTCTGCGAACTTGTATAAGTTAGTTTAGGTTATTAGTTTAGAATTAGGTCGCGGTTGTTTTTAGCTATTTATATATGCTATATGCTAACCCTTTTATTAACTGAGAGGTACCGGTAAGTTAAATAGTACTTCACCTGTACCAAGTGTCGTAAGTTACCAGAAACAGATACCGGTATATCTGCAAGTGTAGCTTAAAAGTTGAGGGATGGACAGCAGCATCCCCAGCTGCGCTCTGCAATTGCCAACATGATTGTCCAGCGCCGCAATTATGGGCATAATTCCCCCTTTTTTGGGGAGGCCTATGTCCACCGGTGAACTGCCAATGGCTAATATGATGACCGCTTATATATACTAGATGTTGGTCTGTCTTAACTCTACATAAATTCTAACTATTATACGATATATAATCTAGTCTATCTCTCGAGATGGATCAAACTGTACACATTAAGCAAAAAGTAATGAAAATAGGTTCGGTAGTTAGAAGTTCATTTCAGACAAACAACATGGCACGACTTTTTTATACATATTTTTAAGATTTATATTTTGTGTAATTTCATTAGACTCCGTTAAATTTTGGCGTGAAAAATTTACAAGCATTCACTCTAACAGTTAATTCAAATAATTATGATAATACCTACATGTTTATTGTATCTGCAATTCATAAGTTCAAAAAAATTAGCAAATTATATTTCATCGTTTATCTCATTCATTGACCTCTCCGATATAAGTTGGTATAGCGTTTGTTTGACACCTCAAATAAGGAATCAGAAATATAAAACTTAAATACATTTTTAATATAGAACATACATACATACACAAATATTTATCACATAAATATTTGCCCTGGGTGAGGATCGAAGTTACGACTATTAGCGGACAAGATAGGAACACAACCGATTGCGCCACCAGGCCTGGCGAAATTCTAATATTGTTAATAATATACGAATAAAAAACTATCACCGAAAGATTAACAGTTAATAATTAAACAAAATAATTTATAATAACCTAGCATTTCTTTTTATTAGTCAAGGTTAACAAACAAGCATATAGTCCGCGTGATAGTAAGCGTCACTGCAGCCTAAAAACGCTCGTAACATCACAAGGATATCACTAACGCTAGCCTTGTGACTTCAAAATATTGTGTACCCAGTAATTTCTTTGCCTATCTTACCCTACAAACCGGAACTCATCAAAGCGAACATTCCTATCCGGCGGTAGAATTAGGTATGATTGAGGTACCAATGCCGACGACCTTTGTACGAGGTCTACCTCAGGTTAACCTTTTCTTCAACACCGAAATGCCAACGACATCTGAAGCATTGATCACGACGAAATGCTACAACCTCTCACTCATATTAATCTCTTGAGCCCTCGCGAATTCTGCAACATTAACCACGAGCAAGCAAATCTAAACTCTATTGCTCAAACAAACAAGATCTCACACAAAAACAACTAAGAAAGTACAGACGCCTCAGAATGTGCTGAGTCACCGCTCCCTACGGACAGCCTCGCGTGACGAATGCCCAACAATCGCACTCGGAACATAATCGGCGTTACACAATACTTTATTTATATTACTTGGTAATTATTTGGTTATTTTTTAATAGATATGGAAAATTGCGGGGATTGAGAATGCGTCGCAACAAAATAGTTTTAAAGGTCTTTTTTAAGTCTTAAAGATCCTGATGATACAATAAACACAAATGTTTGTTCTGTGTTTGGATGTAAAAAATATTTATTTAGGTATAATACTTGTGATTTCTCTGTTGTCTAATCTCCGTAACACAAGTGCTTTAAGCGATTTACCTCGCAGTCAGGTCAATGTTTGAGATGTGTAAAAATAAGTTGTTATAAAAAACTAACAAACATGTTCTTAAAATGCAAATTTCAATGAGAAATAGGATTTATTACAAACATAAAAAAATGAATATCCCGTTCACATGTTTTCATTTTAGGTATGGATCTTAAATCTGTTTTATAAATATATTATAGTACCTACGTCACCCGTGAGGTACCTGCAGAGTAGAATAGTACCTATCTTGTACCAGGTACCGTAAGAGGCAACTATGATAACGATGATGATGATAGTACGTCACTTCAGAAGAATCAGTTTTTATCTGTTTTGTAGTTTGAGATTAAATTTTAATATTTAAAATGAAAAAATAGCCCCGTTTTTGTATGAACCACGTGGAGTGTTTACAGATGGCACAGAATCCGCCCCGTCACCCGGCCCCGGCACTCTACCCCTGAATGGACGCGATCCGCGGGGGCACAAACAATTCATAACACCCATCAACATTCTAACCCCCATTTCTACACAGAACTATTTTACAAACACTTAATTGTTATTGATAATGTATTTTAGCTATTTTCATTTAGCCTACAAAAGGCACGTCGACGCCGGTCGTTTCAAGTTTTTATTCAAGTAGTAACTTGAGTGATCCTGTCATGGGCACCAAGGGCTGTGGGTTTAATTTCCACCCAGGGCAACTATTTATATAATGATATTTGTGTTTTTTTCTGTGTCTGTTTCAGTGCAGTTGGCGCAGTTTCTAGTGGTCCTGTCATATGCATCAAGGGTCGTGGATTCGATTCTAATCCAAAGCAAACGACTTAACACGAAGTCAGGTCAATGTATGAGCAGTGGAAATTTATTATATATTATATGTTCACTATCAACGAATCTATCACCTTACACATTCAATATTACCTGAATACAAAGAAATTAAAATAAAACTATACTTTTTCATATAAACCAAAATTACTCTTTAGGTTTAAAATAACCCATGTCTAAGCACGAGCACCTCAGCTCCCGTGAGGTACCGGCATACAGAAATAGTACCTCTCCCTGCACCAAGTTTCGTAAATGCGATTGTGGTACCGGAACCAATAGATAGTGGTATATCCATCCGAAACATGTAGCTCAAATGCACTGGGCGGAGATGGGCAGCTGCACTTCCGTTGCGATAGCTGTACTCCGCGATTGCCAACTTGTCAAGCGCGGTAATTAAGAGTAAAATTGTCCATCTCTTCGGGAGGCCTAGGTCCAGCAGTAGACTGCCAAAGAATGATATGAAGATGATGATGATCGGTGCTGCGGTAACAACCGCGAACTTCAAATAAACGAAACAATTTTCAACTAAAAGTAGAGATATTAAACGGAAACCATCTCAATACGAGCATAGACAAATAAGAAACATGGCCGTCGGAGTCGCGTGCAACTTTCATACGGAAATCGTCATCAGAATATTGCGCTATAAATACGTCAAAGCCAAATGATTCTAACTCAATAAATAAACGGGCGGAATTTTCATCCATGATTTAACAACTAAGTGATCATTTTGGACACTTGTGTTTTACGAGTGGCGCGCCGCACGCAACTTCGTCAGTGCATACTTACACGGTTTGAATGGGTAATTGGTGGCATGCGAGTTAATTGACTGTTTTATACTAATTAACAAAAATCATATCGTCCGTTGGGCAGTAAACTGGCGTTGGTATTGTTGGGGGTACGCCGGTGCATTCGTGTTGAAACAAGGTCATAAAGAACGTCTGTTCTGTTTTAAATGCGGTGAGCTTGATTAGATAAAATTTAAAATAATAGAAATCGTTTCTTTTTTTACTTTAAAAAGGTTTTAATCCATTTTTTCTTGATCAATTGTTTCAAAATCGTTTAAGTTTGACATTTGAGTGTTTGTACGAGTACCTACAACATTAAAGAAAAGGCTGAAATCTCAGCACAAAACGAATACTAGGTAAAATTCGACAAGTCCGCTAAAGTATTGGTATTAACGGTTGTGCAGTCACCGGTTTGGGAAAGATACAGGTTCGAAACCCGCCTGACACCTGAGAAAAGTTAATTTTTATCTAGTAAATATCATTTTAAACGTATATTTTTTTTAATAGTCTTTTCACTTAAAACTAATCTCATATAACAATATGTTTATATATATTTCTACAAATAATGTATTTAAAGAAGAAACATGTCCGACCCAAGAGTCCTTAGAATACTTGCAGCATTTATTTCACTACAAGCGAGATCCTCTGCATCAGAAAAGCCCCGGAGCTGTGGTCCAATCCCCGGTCCACTAAATGCCTTCCCAACTCTCTGATAAAGCAGTTTCCTTCTTTATTTCATACCAGTTTCAATAGCAACTGGCACGAAACAATTAGCTGACAGGAACATTTTTATTATTATTAATGGCGGTCCCGATGGTGCAGATGTCAGTGATCCTGTCATTTGCGCCTAAGGTCGTGGGTTACACAAATACTTATATAATGATATTTATGTTTTTCTGGGTATTTCCTTTTTTTGTTCTGTAACGCAAGTGCTTGTTATGTGCAAGATATGGTAAAGAAACAAGATTTGTGAATATAGTCAAATATTAGAAAGATGAAATAGGTGTGTGCCCTAAATAAAAATCAAATACGTCTGCTAATTATCGACAAACCTGCGTTTATTTACTAATAATCCCAAACAGATTTTACCCAAAAACTGACACGAATAACAACATAGAGCGTCTTTACCCAATTACTGACAAACACACCAAACATCTATAACTTACAAACGTCAAATTGAAGCGACAAACAAACTGACAGGCTGCTGACACACATTTAGAAATAATTACACAAGTTGATGAAAACATATTTAGTAATTCAATTGATAATAACAATTATCGACTTGCACACATCACTTAGATCACGTTTCTCTACATATATAATATAGAAACGAACATTTTCGCGTGATGTCACACACTTCTACTAATTCATAAATAAATTACTGTCGTTTCACAAATATATTGCTGGACATATAAGAGATTTTAATCCTGTAAGAATTCGTACATTACTTGGCGTTTATTTTCTTTTAGCACTCTCATTAGGAATTTTAATTGAATAACAAGAATTGTGTGTCAATGAGCAGGTACGATTTTCAATCTAACGAGAAACTTGTCCCGTCTTTGCACTGTGCATACCGTACATAATGGACTTGTTGCGATCGTATCTATATTATATTTTAGCTAAATATACAGAAAATATTAAAACTTTTGCACTAAATGCATATTAAACTTTTGTGTGTCTATTCGTTTATGGCGTAATCTCTGAAACGGCATTACCAATTGTAACTTTCACGGGCAGAAAACAGATGCTTTTAGGGGTAACTGGGTTACTTCCGCTACTTATTTATCCCACGGGAACGAAAACTATGCGGGAGACATAACGCGGCAATTCTTGTATAGAGCATACATACACACATTACGCTTGTGTCATTTCAGGGTAGGCAGACTGTGGTCTGCAAGATCTCTATTTGCTACGATCTTGGCAAAAGTCACTCGCTTCATTTAATCCTTCCTTTTCTTCAGTCTTCTCATATACGCTCGTTTATTGTTCCTGGCCCTCATTTAATGCCTCTTCTAACAGACTAAGTTGTGTTCGCCTGGGTCGTCCTAAACCATTCGCCAAGAGACGCCATCCATTAATACCAATATTATACTATGACGGGAGTTCAATCCCTATGACAAATATTTATGACGACATTTATGTTTGTTCTATGTCTAGGTACGATATATATGTATTTAGGTAGTATTTATCGTTAAATTCTACTTATTCTTTGACAACCTCTTTGATTCCATTCATTTATTTTGCTATTTAAACATCATATATTATGTCGTACTATCTTAAAACGAGTGCATAAATAGATCATTCGTGGAAAAATAATCGTGTAAAATACTAGCACCAATTTTAATACCGGCTCAAGCCCAATTTTGTAATGCGAAATAAATTAATCAAAGCAGTTTTATTGGCAAAAAATTAACGACTCTGCTTACCTCGAAACCCAGGCCACGTTTACCATATCACCTAGCCAGTTTTTGCAGCATCAATCTTCCGTCAAAATGACTGGTTATTCTCATACAATTAACTCGTTACATAGTACTAAATATGTCTGACAACATTAAACTGCGCCGCAATGTAAATTATAATCGAATGTCGCGGTCCGAATGACATTGACGTGCTGGCAACTTGGCTTATGTCAATGTGACAGTCGGACTAGAACCACCAACGTGTTCCCCTTTTTTTATTTATTTTATTTAGGCACACAAAATACAATCACAGCACAACAAAACACTCTAAGAATTTATGGGTCCTAGGCATGCTGTGACTGCCCAGGAATGCATGCACAGCTTGATAAGCTTAACTGACAAACACTTCATTAAAAAGAAGTATCCATTAACAATAAAAACACAATTTTCGATTAAATAATGAAATAAACTAAACAACATAATTAACAAAAAAAATAAAGTGAAATTTATTAATAAAAATACAAAACAAAAAACTAACTTCACAATTGAGATTTAAAGGAGGGTATGGATAGCTACATTCCACTTATTTAGTGTTGATCCATAAATGTCACGCACTCGCTCGCACTACCATATTGTGAATTACACTCTTGGCACATTTTTTATAAGTTTTAATATATGAATGTCAATCATGTCGACCATGGGGTACCGACAGAGTAGAATAGTACCTCGACCTATATCAGGTGTCGTAAGAGCGTAACAGCGTAACTCAATTGCAAAGGGCGGGGATGGGCAGCAGCAACCCCGTTGTGAAAGTCACGCGATTGCCAACACGCTTGCCCAGCACGGCAATTCTGGGCAAAACTCGGCAGGTCTTACCGATGGTCCTTCTTCTGTCAGATAGGTACCGGCGCTATAAAGCCGCTCACCACTCGTAATCGCAATCGACTACCCTTCATTTGATCTTCATTCGAGATCATCATCATATCATTGAAATACTCTTGAAAATCCACTTGGACACAGGCCTCGCCAACACAGGGAGAATTTTGCCCATAATTGTCGTACTGGGAAAGCGTGTTGGCAATTACAGAACGTAACTTTCACAACGTATGCAGCTGCCCATCCCTACCCTGTGCATTTGAGTTACGCTGTTTCGGGTATACCGACATCTGGCAGCTCGCCTTTTACTAAGACCTGTGTTGACACTATGTAACACTGAATTTCGGGTCGGACATCCTCTCGTCCAACGTCGACACACACATACATGTGATCGCTCATCAGAAACGTGCACAGAAGGAAACATACATATTTTTATAACATAATACTTTCATTCGGACAGACGTAAGAATTACATTCCGCGTCATTGTATACATGTGTGGACAGCTGAACATCGATGTTGCCAGCATTTACTGCGGTCCCGTATATCTGTGACTGACATATCATCACAAATATTAATTGTCGCCGCGCAACAAAACGCGTGTCGCCCTCGTTCCTAATTTGATTTGGGATCGGATCGTCAAATCATTCGATGACAAATTACTGTTACAGCGACCTCGTCATAAATGTTGCCAATCAAACACTGGTGAGGATCAAATTATATTATACCAGTAAAGACAATAAGTTTTTTTTCTTTCTTTTAATAGACCAGGTCGACAAACAAGCGTACAACCCGCGTGATAGTAAGCGTCACTGCAGCCTATAGAAGCTCGTAACATCACAAGGATATCACTAACGCGTTATCAACCCTGTGACTTTAATATATTATGTCACATTACCCAGTAATTTCACTGCCTCGTCTGCTCTCATCGTTAGAACCAAACCATAGTAGTGAAAACACTGTTATTTGGCGGTAAATATATGTTAGATTGAACTAAGTTCAATCAGAGGAAGGTTGGACGGAACGTAAATTTCAGAATAGTACGAACACATACGACATTGATACAATGACAAACATAATAATAATATAAATTTATTCTAGTAGAAGACATCCAAAATCAGATGCGTTCATCAGTATGAGCACTGGACATGTAATCCAGGGGGGTCATGAGTTGGATTCCCACTCAAGCTTTCTTTACCTAGATGATTTTTCTAGTTATAAATAATATCATGTAAAATAAAATAGTCAAAAGAGGCAATGAATTATTTTTTTTTTATTTGAAAAAATCAGAGTAGGCGCATATTTCTTCTAACAATCATGCATAGATAGAATGGTGTTGAAAAACACAAGTGTTAAAGTATTATTTTCAAACATAAATTGCTACCCCCGAGGGCAGCAAGCATGCGATGATTACTGAAATACCATTATAATGCCGCTCAATTAGCATAACACATTGCGCGCGACTCCAGGTGCCGCGTTAGTATGCGTAACGTGCTCTGACGAAATGCGAAAACATCTGTTAGCGAGCGTGGAATTTTATTTTTTACATAAATATAAGGTTTCATTTGTACTGCCTATGACACAATAAACGATACGAATAGAACATAATATACCTTAATAGTTTTTCTACATAAATATGTTTTGCGGCGAGACGTGGCCTCTTACCATGGGCCTTATTGGCCAACTGAAAGTAGCTCAACGAGCTATGGAGAGGGCAATGCTCGGAGTTTCTTTGCGCGATCGAATCAGGAATGAGGAGATTCGTAACAGAACCAAAGTTACCGACATTGCCCGGTGGGTTAGTAAGTTTAAGTGGCAATGGGCAGGGCATTTGGTACGCAGAACGGATGGCCGATGGAGACGTAAGGTTTTGGAATGGAGACCACGCATTGGTAAACGTAGGGCGTCCACCCGCAAGATCGACAGACGATCTGACTAAAACCGCAGGAACGCGCTAGACAAAGGCCGCATACAACCGGTCCTATTGGAGATTACTTGGGGAGGCCTATGTCAGCAAGATGATATAGGCCTCCCCAAGTAATGTCCAATAGGACCGGATGAAGTCTTTGCTGTTTTTTTGAAATAATTCGAATGAAATTCAGTATGAAGGTACTTAATTGAAATCCATGAAATACGAGTAAATTTTTTTTTAGAAAATCATTCCTAAAGGAGGTGCAAACTTAATATGAAAGTTTTATAACTTAACGCAGATGAAACCTTGGAGCGTTGCTAGTCTATTAAAAGAAAAACCATAACTAAAATTAAGTAGTAATAAAATTAATCCGTGATGCACTGGCAGAGATTATTAGCACTTCCCCTTGTGTTATACCAGGTGTCGTAAGAGGGGTGGAGTGGACTCGAGGATTAGCAATAAGATACCCGACGAAAAGCTACTCCCTGCAATTGCTGACACGCCTGCCCAGAGTGAAAATGTTGGGCAAAACATCCTCCGGAATTATGGGGACGTGGTCTGCGGTTAGTGTAAAATAATACCTGCACATATACCAGGTGGCCTTAGGGGCGACTGTAACCGAACTGACAGGTGGCAACTCCTGTCGCGAAGCTACAATCTGCGGTTGCCACCACGGCTGTCCAGCGCGGCAATTATTGGCAAAACTCTTCTTCCTCAGGAAGAGGGATGTCCAGCAGTGGACGTCGTACGACTGTTATGAATGATGAATGTAACCGATGGTAATTATACTATCTTGTGTGCCAAAGGTCGTGGGGTCGATTCTCACCCAGAGCTAATATTTATATGATGATATTTGTGTTTGTTCTATGTCTGGGTGTTACATATGTGTGTTAGAGTAGTATATATGTGATTCCTCTGTTGTAACACACCACGGAGTCTGTGGATGCGAAGCGACTCACCACGGAGTCAGTGAGTCAGATGAGATGTTGTGGGAATTTATTTAAGTATTATATTGTCGCGCGTCCGAATGACTAAATACGTTGGAAGTTTGCAATCAATTGCAATCCCTATTTCAATTAACAGTTACAATTGCAATCGCACTTTTAAATTGGCTTTTAAAAAAGTTTCGATACATCAAAGCGCATTCCCGCGTTGTTCGACACTTGAATAATTAACGCGTGCAACATTGTTTGCGCGGGAGTGTCGTACACAACTGCACCTGTTGATTGAACGTTTCTTATGTTGATACGCGCCTTAGCAAGTGCAGCGCCGAGTTTTTACAATGGGAACGCGCTTGTTTGAGTGTGATGGGTCGATGAATGGGGACAGTTCGAGAGATCGATATTCTAACTGAGCGAAAGAACAGTGAAAGAAGTATTGTACCTGACAAGTGCAGTTTACAGTTACCAAGGTAGGTAGGTTCATCACGCGTTTTTTAACTAATGCTGGTTGACTCTGACGTCAGTTCCTGCGTCGACAGAGGAACGAGGCCAAGTCGCTCATTTATAAGCGGATATATGGTTGGTTGGTAAGGTTGTAGGATCGGAACTAGTCCAACTCAAGGGCGCCTCTAAGGCACGGAGTTCTCTTCAGTGACCCTCGTTAAGATGATTCATAGACGGTGGATTCGCCTGTCCGCATTAGAACGACCAGTATCCTCTATCTTTAAGGGATCATCACGCATCTTTGTTCCTGAAAAACATTTCATTCCAGACGTAGACATCGGCTGTTTCCTGCAGGCACTTACCGCACTTCTTAAAACGAATTTTCACTTAATTTTTGAGGTGCCGGCAGAGTACAATAGTACCTCCCCCTGTACCAGGAGTCGTAAGAGACAACTAAGGTACCAGAACCGACAGATGACGGTATATACAGCCAAAACAGTGCAGCTCGAATGCACAGGGCGGGGAAGGGCAGCAGCATCACCGTCGCCAAAGTTGCGTTCTGCGATTGCAAAGACGCTTGCCCAGCGCGGTATTAATAAGCAAAATTCCCCCTTTTCGGCGAAGTCTATTTGCAGCAGTTGACTTCCAATACATAGTATAATGAAAGTACAAGGTAAAAGTACTTGACTTTTTTAAATCTGCCGTTAGCTGTTGTGCCTGCGCGTGCGTCTATGTGTGAGTGGGTACTTCTTCATTTATATATAGATGATGGGAACCCGATATCGGGCCGTTTTGATGGAAACCGGCAAAGTAGCCGATGGACCTGCAAGCCTAAGGATCCTTAAGGTCCGAAATTACGACGGGCTCGATGGCGCAGATTGTAGTGACCCTATCTTGTGCGCCAAAAGTCGCGGGTTCGATCCCCGCCCAAGAGAAATATTTATATGATGAGATTTATGTTTATTCTGTGTCGTGTGTGTGTAAAATATTAAATACATGTGTTAAAGTAGTATATTTCTGATTAAGGTAACAAAAGTGTTTTCGGCGAACAGCCTTTGAAAACAAAGGATATTTTGTATGAACTTGTTTTGTCCGCAAATGAACATAACATACAAATCCGATGACCTATTTTTTGCGAGCTCACTCGATATATCGATCAATGATCTAGATCACGTCAATGCCACACGTCACCGTGATTGACAGACGGACGGACAGCCCGACTGATTGGATATAATTACGATGCATATTTTACAAAACACAAAATTGTCTAGCGCGTGCGCACGGCGAGATCTCTATCTGGATCGATTAAGAGCTAAAATCGATTGATCGCTCGGACGCGTGACTCGTGACCAACGATACTCGATAATTACATTCGGCGCTAAAAAAATAAAATAATTCTTTACGGGATGAAAGAGATAAAAACTGTTGATACGTCAGGGAGGTCCACAATTACATGTTTAATTATTTCAATTGTTAGGAACTATCCGAGACCCTCGGAATGACGAGAGCAAAGCAGTCAGTCAAGAGAACGAGCATTCCTAACTAAATACTTCGTATTAATGCGCGTTAGTATGGTATCAAGTAATAGGTATTACATATGTAAATTGACATGTAGACCCCGCAACGGTTGTCAGCGTTGGTGTCTTACCTGCCTCCGCCACCAAGCAACAGTGTCCGCATTGCTGTTCCGGTTTAAAGGGTGGGAAAGGCAGAGAAATTACTGGGTTAGAAGACATTATATCCTCAAGTCACACAAGGTTGGCAACTCGCTATTGATATCTCTGTTCAGTCGCTCACTAACTAGCGGACTGCATGGTTGCTTGTTCGCCTGCTCAATTAAAAAATTTTTTTTCATCGCAGCCTATAGATGCCAGTATTATCACAAAGATATCATTAGCGCGTTGCTAACCTTGTGACTGAATCTTTATTTTATAGTATTAGTATAATAGTCGTCTGCATTGGTAGAGATGCAGTTATATCAACGCGCACCCTGTTATTTGGCGGTACAAATATATTTGTGTTTGTTATGTGTCTGGGTGTTAAATATGTATTTTATTAGTATATTTGTGATACCTCTGTTGTCTGGCGTCCGTGACACACGTGCTTTAGCGACTTACCACAGAGTCAGGTCAATGTATGAGATATTGTGGGAATTTATTTTTAAAAAAGTGAGATTTGCAGGCGACCTTTGTATGATAAGGTCTACTTCATGATTACTGAAAGCTGACTGAATATGTCGAAATGATTTATGTCTAAGGATACAAGGAACAATTAATTCAGATTGATTTATATTCGATGTTTTGACGCAATATTCGTAAATGGCGGGAACTAATTTATTAATTTGGAATGTGAGAACGTAATTGTGCGCTTACAACAGATCAGTGAATTACAAATTTATGATTTATCTATTTCAATACTCTTCTAGCCGTGTGGTACCGGCGGAGTAGAACAGAACTTCCCTCTGTACCAGGTGTCGTAAAGGGCGATTAAGGTACCGAAACCGACAGAGGACGGTATATCGATCCGAAACAGCTGGAACGGCTGGAACATTTTCGTCGCGAAATTACGCTCTGCGATTGTCACCAAGCCTGCCCAGCGCCGCAATAATGGGCAAAAACCTCTCTATCTTAAGTAAGCCTTTGTCCAATAGTGGACTTTTATGGCTGAAATGAATACGCTTCTCGTTCCTTTTTTCAAGTTCTTTTTTCATCATCATCATGTCGTTTAATATCCACTGTTGGACACTTCAAGATATTTGGAGGGTTCGCGAGGTACTAAACCTGCCCGATACACTCGGGTATGCGCACGCGAGTGTATCTTACGGATCGTGGGTTCGATCATCACCGAAGGCAATTATTTATATGATGAGTCAAATACTCACTACTGTTTGTTTTGTCTCTGGGTGTTAAGTATGTAATCAAGTATTATAACTGTAACACAAGCGCTTTCTACAACTTATATCGAACTCAGATCAATGTATGATGATGTATACTTATTAATATCTAGAAAATCGTCACAATCATCATTTAACTCAAAAGATCATTAGTTGTGAAATTGAGACAAATGTGTACGGGGTGATCTGTGATCTGTACCTAAAAGGAAATCGAACCCAAAGCACTTTACGTCTAAGACAAAACCGCATATCAGTTATAAATGTAGGTTTAATGTGCCTGGGTGAACACCAGTAGCTTTGACGACCTCCCACGCCTGAGAACAAAGATTTACACGTACGGATAGCCCATCCATCTCGATACGAGTAAATAAAACTAGTTCAATTAAAAACGTGTAAAAACACACACGGCCAGTGCGGCAATTATGGGCAAAACTCCCCTTTTGTTAGGATATCTATGTCCAGCTGTGGATTTCTAATAGCTGATATAATGATGATGATGATGCAGCCTGCATTGGGCAGCTACTTCATTGTTTAATAAAGCGTAACTTAATACTTTATTTGAATAAAAAACGCCTGTATTTTTTAAAATTTATTGTTATCATTAATTCACCATATAAACATATTAAACATCATGGCTACTCCACAATGAGATACAAGTAACTTATTAAAAGTGGTGGAATATCACCAGTCACGGGTCACAGAGAACAATTAAAATGGCGGTTTACGCACCGCGCACGTAATTGATTGACAGCTGACATAAAACCAGGACACAAACTAACTTAGCTACCCCACAGAAAAGAAACAATGAACTCACTGACAACTTTTATGGCATAAGTACGATCTCTACTACTAACCAAGAGGTTAATCTACAGAAAGGAAGAACAAATTTGTATTAAAAAATGGGATAACACTTTTAGTCTAATTAATGTCAGAATTCGATATATTTCCAAGCAAAGATTTTAATTATTGCAACTGTAATCGACGGCCAAGTCTTACTAATTTAAAAATACAAGAAACTTTGAAATTGGAACGGCACCGTTCTAGGATAATAGAGAATAACTCTATGACTAGAATGGTGCGCAACACTGCGTAAACACTCGACAGTTACAATTGCATCTCAAATTGATCGATTGACAGCCGACGCTGCGTCTTGACGAACACCACAAAAGGGAACAACGAACTTTAAAAAAAGGAACGGCACCGTTCCAATTTTAAAAAGTTCATAGAGTATAACTAAAACCGCAATGTGACGTACTCTGCTTAAACACTCGACAGTTGCAATTGCAACTCAAATCAATTGACAACCGACGCTGCACCTTGACAAACACCACAGAAAGAAACAATGAACTTTTCAAAAATGGAACGACGCCGGCCGCTGGTCGCGGGATGTAATTAAATCGCGATGCGACGCACTCACACACACTCAACCGTCGCAACGATGATTGATTGACAGCTGACACGGCGTGTGACGTAACACCCAGTAATTAGGTCCGATTTCGCTCAGCAAGGTGTTAATGGCAGTAGTCGAAATTGAAATTGATTATATTGTTGCAAATTGAGTTTCGAAATAGATTTTGATGGCTCAGCGCTGATTCGTACAATCGCGATGATGCATGCTTCCGGCTTTTTTTATGCGGTGATTTATTTTGTTTGTATTTTTAATGGATTTATGAAAACTCTTGGACTACAAGGGCTATTTAAGTGACTTACTGTTGCCAGCGACTGCATAGTGTGTTTATGCCAACTTCAAAAATGTCATTTTCCTTACTGTTTCGTTATTTATGTTTATAGAATTCATCAAAATTTTCTCGTGGCTCTTGAATCTTTAGTAAATAAGACAAACTGTTTTTTTTAACATTCAGTTATATATTTATGCTTTATTATATATATAAAGACGCGTAATATCACCCAAGGCCTATAACAGAGCTGAGTGTTGGCCAACACCTTAATCGCGCGCTCAATCACGCGTGCAGTCAGCCGCCGCACAAATGTCACCGGTCTCTTGCACCCACATAATCTATGACAACTGTTGTAGAGGCGGCCGATTCTTACAGCGACATCTCATCGCTGATCATCGCAATTAGACCATCACTGAACTGGCTTTTTGCCTGCGACTCTGCTTGTATGGACTTCACTTTGTCTATAATTCATGTCCCACGATTACTTTTCCTGTTTAAATAAGGGTTCGTGGTAACATTTGTTTACTCATCAAGTCGTGAAAACGTAACAGACAGTTAAACAGACACAGTTTAAAATCTTAGTATGGATAACTAGTAGCAACTTTTAAAGTATCAGAACAGTTTTGGGTAATAATAATAATTTATTTAACTGTTATATTCCATACTGGGTATTTTACTCCACTTTAAGACTGAGCCATTTGAATTGTGTGATAAGGCAGCCCATTGCAATTAATTTATATTTAAAAAATAGTCTCATCGCATTTGATCACTTGGTGTAGCGTTGAAAGTAAATAACAATAAACATTCTTAGAATGGCAGATATAATTTTTGAACCCATTTATCATCCCAGTAACGGAAACAGTGCGCACAATAAAATCGAGGGGACGATAATTAGGTTCAACCACATAGAAGCTACATCCCCTACCGATTGATCAAAACAAAGGTCATATTTCAAAAACAGAACGCATAAGGAACAACCGCGTAACGCTCGCATCTTTACAAGTCATTAGACGTGTACCCCTCCCCCCCTCCCCCGGCCGTCGGCCCGCTCGTGTCCCCCCGGCGCACCCGTTTGTAATTAACCAAGGGCCATAAATTGACCGTAACTGTCATATCATATTGATTTAGTCCCGCGCCCCGGTGCTCTTGCTCGCTCGCAGCGGGGGAGGGGAAAAAATTAAAATTGTTCCGATTGATGGTATCGTGTATTGTTTTTATAAAAACTCAGTGGACGGCATTGGTCGGCGGCAGTGAAGGGTTCCTTTGCGACATTCATTTTGTATGATTAGAGGATTTCCTAGGGCTCAAATGGCGCAATATATTCTTATACCCCACTCATGTTTGTTCTACTTTCCATTCTACCCTTTAACTAACACTAAGACGAGTCCGATGGCGCAGATGGTAGTAATCCTATCTAATGTGCCAAGGGTTGCAAGTTCGATCTCCACCCAGGACAAATATTAATATGATGGTATTTGTGTTTGTCCAGTGTCTGGGTATTAAAAATATTTAAGTTAAGTATTATATTTGTGATTTTTCTGTTATCTGATGTCCGTAACATAAGTGCATAGCGACTTACCACGGAGTCAGATGTTGAGGAAATATATATAATAGTACAAATTAATAATACATAATGACGCGATATTACATTGACGGTTATTTAACCACGTTGTTAGAAACACTAGCTTTAGTATTTATAATCAATATAATTTTAAGTGCCACACGGCCTATCAATCATGCTGCGGTCTTGCATCTCCGGCCAGTTGGCACATCTCTGCTGTCATTGTGATAATTAAAAGACACATATTTCATTTACTAATAACAGTAACAAGAGTAGAATAATTGGAACGTTTTTAACGCTAATGCATTCAGAAGCTGTTCCAAAATGTATTACTAATCTGTAATAAAAACTTTTCAAATATCTTACAAAATTGAGAAGCGAATGGTTCATCAATAATTGGTATGGCCACACTCGACAGGTATAATTTGTTGAAACGGATTATTTCAACACAAATTGAAGCGTACGTGCACCATTGAATGGTCTAATTTGGCCCACACGCGCGCTTATGGAGTGAAGACAGAATTATTGCCGCGGCAGAGCGATTGAGACTGTCAAAACATCGCTAACTATCCGTATCGAACAACATTTGGCCAGCGAATGATAGAAAACAAACATATACTTGCCATTCTCAAACAGATGATGCGATTCAACAAACATTATCCAACGGATTTACGATCCATCGAGATCAAAGTTGGATCACAAAAATATCGGTGCCGATCATAAGGCATAAGTTGCCGTCTTAACAGCATCCGCTAAGGCGTTATTTCCAACGGAGATCGCCACGATAAACGCAGATTCGGGTTGGCCGCCATATTTTTCTTTTCCCGCCAACATCGGCGCGCACGGTGTTGCCATATTGACGACGTTACGCTTTTTATTCTTCGTAATTTATTAGGCTAATTCAAAATGTTCGTAATCATTTTTTACGATTACGCAAGTGTTGGCTATTGATCTAATTTTGCTAAATGATAGGAAGTACCGTTGACTGATCAAACACTCAGGAATTGTTACGGGAAATCATCCATTTTCCTCGATACGTAAGAGATGGATTTATTTTTACAAAACCTCAGATCTTGTTGCATTTATTTATATTTACATGATGAAGACGGACAATCCGATGTGTTCCATGTCCAAAACGAATTTAACAGCTGCCAAACAATTGCTGTTTGTTTGTACGATAACTCTCGGGTGCGTCATTCGATTTCATATAGATAATAATCACGATCCAATTAAAAACTGCAGAAACCGAATTTTATTCTGATAGGCATTACTTAGAGAGATAACGCATAGGCAATAATATGTAAGTTGAATTCAATTATTAATAGCTGGACAGGTTTGGAATGGGATAAAATTTGTAGACACCATAAATTAGCAATCAGAATCAATTGGTATTCATGCCTAAGTATACCCTTTAGCGTGTGACAGGTCACAAATTTTATCATTAGAAAAAAGAAACGAGTTCCAAATGTAACGAACGATATCGACTGAATTCCGAATGATTTCACCTCTCCTTAACTCCGGGTATAAATCGTGAAATGTGTCAATTAACTCAAGTATAATGTCGTATTTATGTAAATGACGGTGTGACGGACGGACGGACGGCGGACGGGCAGAGACAAAAAGACGACGCCCGGGCATGACCTGCCCGGTTTAGATAAATTAGGTATTTTTCCAAATGTCACCGTTGATGACAAAAAGTGTAATCTGACGGTTGATAGATAAGTGTCGAGGTGCCCACGTATTAGCATACGGGCCTCAGGATCTTGGCCTCGGGCCTTTTTAGGTAACAATTCTTGTTTGTCTTTTTCAATGCACAGCTTTTTTTTGAATCCACCGCAGTTGTGAATCACGGCAGTAAAACAAAGATGACGACAGACCGACGCGGGCTAAGAGATTTGTGTTTATGCGAAACAATACACACTATTTCCATAAGTATGAAAAACCAAAAATATAACTCATACTTTTTTCATAGCACTTAAAAACTAAGAAATTATAGTTAATTTAATCACAATAAATTGCTGTCTCTATTAATTATAAAGAAAAATAAACAGAAGGCGAAAAACGAAATTTACTTCTTATTTTAGCTGTAGAGTCTGCAAGGCCCGTGCTTCAATTTTGGTCCCAGATTTTGCGTCCCTGGACAGGGCTTTCAAGCTCAAAGCAATAGAATTCGAAGCTCAAGCATAGTTTTTAGGGCCCGTTAGAGCATTCCGTAGTATTCTTTTCTTATGCGCCAATGATCTTGGGTTCGATCACTGCCCAGGAAAAACTTTTATTTGATAAACATTTGTCTATCTATCCGTATGTCATAATTACTTTTTTCCGAAACTAACTACCCCCCCCCCCTGGCCCAAACAATTTCTTAGGGATTACAACAACCATTTTTTATCCCCATTGCAACCGCGCGAAGCCGTGGCGGGTCGCTATTGCTGAACGAGTACAAAATGTTCAATAAACTAAACTAAATACGAGCTATATAAATGATACATTTACAACAAGCCTAAATTAATATTGGAAGGCAAGTGGAAAACTTGTATAACTTGCTCCTACATTACCTACTAATGACGTCATGAGTCATAGAGATACTCATGACTCATAGAGATACAGACTAATGTCAAAAACTCATTAACACATCATATAAATAAATTCAATTTTATAAACTTATTCACAAATATCGAGTACTTTTTTTTACTAACTGCTTGTGTAAAAGAACCTAATCAAGTAATGTAATATTCTTTAGAATAAATTACTATATAATTTCTACTAATTACCAGACTAAAAATAATGTGAATTATACTTTAAAAAAATTTAATTCCACCTAAAATCAATCAATTAGATCATACAAGTAACAATAACTGTATCTGAAAAACCTCATTTAGTAGACCATTATTAATTTTAAATATCTACTATTTGTCGAGATTGACAAGCCTGATGCTGGCTGAATTTGACGCCAGTTCAAGCGTCTCCGGGAGAAATAAATACTTTTTAAACGAAATATACCATACAGGTATGTTCCAAAATTTAAAAAAGAAAATCTGGCACTTGCTCTTTACGAGAACATCTCAACACCACTAAAGTACACATTAAGCCAGTATATCGCGGAGTTCGGAGGTTGGATTCCTGAACAACCATGATGATAGAAATAATGATGGTGAGGGAATATTATATAAACCAATTTTACCGAAGCTATAAAAACAAAATTAAGTTTCAATCTTGCCCAAATATATTGGACTAAACATTTTCACTTTCGCGCGCATCATCCTGTCAACGTAATAAATAATAAAAAATTTAACTGGAACAATTTATATTATCATCGGACTCCATTAACTTCTTGTCTTCTTGGTATTAATTAGAGATAATTAAGGTGAGATTAATTGAAGTGTTAAGATTTTCCTCTTGAAGGCATAAGACTGTTGACACGATGTTTCATCAAGGTATTTTAGTTGTATTTATTTGATTTTATAAGGGATTGGTGTCCCTTGAGTAATCAAGGTATGGTATATAATAATATCTTCTTGTATAAATATTAGAATAACATCACATACATTGACCTGACTCCGTGGAAAGTAGCTTTTAGCACTTGTGTTACATATGTCAGATATCAGAGGAATCAGAAATATAATACAGATTTTTAACACCCAGACACAGGACAAACATAAATATCATCTTCTGTTCGCGGGATAAAACTAAACGCGTTCTTCGTTTAGGTTCAAGCTATCCGTGTTATAAGTTTCATCATAATCAAATCATATCGTGTATAGACAGTTACTTTTGCATTTAGAATAAAAGACGACATTCTGCGTTAAATTAAAATCGGCTTCGAAATCTATTTTTACATTGTAAAGATAAAAGATTTCTACTTACAAACATACATCACGCCTGTATAACCATCGGGGTAGGCAGAGACTATGAATCTTCACTTGCATTAGTCTTTGGTTTGGTCAAGATATGTACGCCTAGGTCGTCTAATACCAACTCTTAAATCACTTTTAAAGATTTCTATTTTTATATTTTGTCTGTAACGAATGGGTTCTAATACCATTGAACCGATTTTGAAAAATCTTTCACTAATAGATAGCTACATTCTTCTAATGTTACAACTTACAAAAAATGTGTTTACTAACAAAAATGGATCTGTATACGAGATTACTATTTTTGTACGTTTGTAACAAATAATCTCAAAAACTACTGTTCCGATTTCTAAAACTTTTTCGTAAATATAAGGTTAGATTACCAATAAAAAAACATGAGCATAAGTTATCACAATATTTTTTCGGGAAAAGGAATAACACGGATGAAAACGTGAAGCACCGCTTATATTAAAATAATCTATTTAATTACAACACATCGATTGCCCGACCACCAATTAAATAGCGCCAATTATTTCATTAGAACCAGTTCGGGCATCCACGCCGGTTGTTCGGAAACAAATAAATTAGTCAAAATAAACATGGCGCATGATTTGCGCGCGCGCATCTCGCCGCCATCTTGTGGTAATTGCCAGTTTCTGTCATTCGATCAGTCACGCGTCCGAGTCATTTAGGATGTTTGCTCGGACGTTTCGTGTTTGCTTTGTTCAAATCGAATATGTGAGATTCATTAAAAAAAATTATATTACAAATATTTTTTTAACGACTTACGCGGCTCATTTTATTGACTCACGTTCGACGCTGTAAAGTTCACGACTTCACCCGTGAGGAAGTCAGTTAATGTTGTGTGCTAGTCAGATTTTATTTCTGGATCAAATAAGCGTGTTCAGACATGCAAAATATTTCACTGAAATTCATTGCCCTATTATTATCAATCTATAAATTCTACCAAACAAACAGATACCATCGCAATAATTATATTACTAATTAATTAAACGGACCTGATGGCACAGGTGGTAGTCATCCTATCTTCTGCGACAAAGGTTCGATCGGGTTATTTGTGTTTTGTGTTTAACGTTATTGCGCGATCTTCAACCATCTAACAACGTAATTTAATTTTTCTGCAATTACTTACATCAGTATGTGAGCAATGCGTGTACGCATCATTTCAGTCATTCGGAAAATCTAACCCAAATGTCATATATTTTTGTTTCAGTTGAGTTGTAACAAATATTCGTTTTACTATATGTGTAAGTTTCAGTCCGCAACTCTGTTCAAGTCAACACTGAATTTCTCAAGATCAAGTAGCATTTGCCTTTCTCTAGGTTACAAGCCACGCACAAGGCATATTTCATCAAAATCTGTGTAGTGCAAGCGTAACTACTAACAGACAGACAGCCTCCACATTCATAGCATTAATATCGTTTCGGTAAAGTTATATTTAGCTATCTAAAATCCTTTAACAGAATTAAATTAAAGATATCAATTAGTTTAAAGATTGTAAAGAGTGTAAATAGGCATTCAGTAGGTATATAGCCTTTTTTTTTACTAAACATGGTACCAAAAATCTGAAGCAATAAAATTAAAAGTAAGTAACATTACAAAACTTTCTTATAATTGTAAATTCTAACAAAACCGAGTTGGTGGTTTTCTCCGCCTTCTTTTACTTACATGTCTCCTATTTAATTGATTAAGCGATAATATTAACAAACAATAAATTCACACATCTCATACATTGACCTAACTCCAAGAAAAATTGCTTTAAGGACTTGTGTTGCGGACATCAGTCAATAGAGGAATCACAAATATAATACTTATAATATATGTATTCAACACCCAGATACAGAACGTAAAATTCAAAGTACAAATGTTTGTCCTGGATGGCGATCGAACCCACGGCCTGCGCCATTGGGCTAGTTAAATATGAGGCATGTTATTTTTTGTATATATTTAATCGAACCATGCCGATACGTGTGACATTTTATTATATACATACACACACACACTATTTCATGTAGTATATAATACGTGACATAAGTATGTATAATACACACCCGCACTTATTTTGGTTATTGTTATATATCAATATTTATAACCTATTTAAACGAATTGTTCAATGTTATTCACTTATCACCATTGTTATTGTCATAGTAGGTCGAGGTAGTGAGAGCCTGTTGACCTGTATCACAAGTATTTAAACCTAGTTCAGGCATCAGTCTCGCACTAAACTTAAATGTGTTCATTCTGTATTGTTTGTAGTTACCCAGTGTAAGTAAGTGTTGAGAAATAAATGCTAATTAGTATTATGTCATTATACATGTTTTGTAATTTTAATTAATTTACCAGAACCGACAGATGGCGGTATATCCGTGCGGTGTAGCTCAAATACAGAGGGTAGGAATGGGAAGCAGCATTCCCGTCGCGAAAGCTGCGCTTTGCGATTGCCAACACGCTTGCCCAGCGTGACGATTTTGGGCAAAATTCCCCCTTTCTTGGGGAGGCCAATGTCTAGCAGTGGACTTCCAATGACTAATGATGATGATGATGATATCTTTTGTACTATAATGTAGACAGGATAGGCACCATACCGATATATATGTATAGCTTCTCACAATACCCAACATAGGCACGTGAAGGCTATTCATTTTATTAAAAAAAATGGAGGTCCTCCGCTTTGAAAGGTGAAAGAGGCGGTGAAATTGCCCACGATTGCCATACTGGGCAGGCGTGGTTGTAATCGCAGAGCGCAACTTCGCGTCCAAGATTCTGCTGTCGACGAGGATGATACCATCCCCGCCCAGTAGTATGTAAACTGCGCTCTTCCTAACGGATATACCGCCATATTCAAATATCCTATATAACAAAATATGTCCAATATGTATTAACTTTTAACTATCGCAGCATTTTCCTGCCCCGTTCCCGGTAACTTTGTAACTCTGACTCCCGTCTTCCACGGACACAGAAAAGGTAGACCTCTTTCGTTTTAAATTTACACTAATATACCATGTTTTAATTAGGAAATATTTGGGATTTCTAGATCAATTAATTCATATTTTACCACGGATAAAAACATGAGCGGCTGGAAGCCTTGAAGCAAACAACACACAGCTGTGGCTGCAGTTACCCCGTCGCGAAAGCTGCGCTTAGCTATGGCCAACACGCTTGCACAGCGCGGCAATTATGGGCAACATACCTCATTTCTTGGGGAGGCCTATGTTCAACAGCAGACTTTCAATGGCTGGTATGATGATGATGAGTTCATTATTTTGATCTATCTCGTCGGGTTCAGCCAGCGTTGGCAATGTAAGCGCAAAAGTATGTTAGTTATTTACTACATAACATTGGCAACTTCTAAATCAGCTCAAGATCTAGGCATACATAGTGAAAGACAGACAACGGAAACTGATGATGATAGAAGATAAGCAGATGATAAGACGAATTGTGCGTGTAAGTGAAACGGCGGGACATTGACAACAAATGTCACTTTTCAATTGTTTTTTTTTTGATAATTGACAAAATAATAATAAGTCTTTATTGTACACCTTAAAATTCAAAAGTAAAAAAAATATATGTTACATATAGTGCAACTAGGCGGCGTTATCATTTGCATATGTATCTGTATATAGATATAACTATATAATCACAGTGTCATTGAACATAAGTTCCCACAACAACTCATACATTCACTTGACTCCGTGATAAGTCACTTAAAGCACTTTTGTTACGTATAACATAGGAATCACAATTTTAATACGTAAGTACAAATTTAAGACCCAGACAGAACAACCATAGTTTAACACTAAACTGTTTGTAAGAGACAGGAATCAAACCCACGACCTTGGCAACATAGGAACACTGCCGAATGCTCCGTCGTGCCTATCAAAACTATATTGACCTTTATTAATTCTGCATATTTTATCATAACCATAGAAATTGACTAATACGATTAAATATCAGAAAATAGATATCATAATATTTTGTGTTTAAGTCTAGAAGACATCATACTCTTACTAAACAGGTGTCAGGAGGTCAAGAAATGGTATCTATTTATATGTTATATCCAACTTGTAATTAAAGGACTGCTGAAATAAAAAAGAAAGATAAGGGGAAATCTGCCCATAATTGCCGCGCTGGGCAAGCGTGTTAGCAATCGCGCAGCGTTCGCGACGGGGATGCTACTATCCATTCCCGCTCTGTGCATTTAAGCTATATGATATACCTCCATCTGTCGATTTTGGTACCTTATTCGCCTCTTACGACAACTCATACAAGGGCAGTTTTATTCCACTCTGCTGGTACCCCACGGCTAGACATTTTTTGCGTTCAAATTATTGATATGGTACAAAACACCACTTATATTTAAAAAAGGCGTATATTAAAATAAAAAAGGAACTCATATATATTTATTTATATATTCAATGTTTATGTTGAAACATAATAAATAAGTAATCGACATTTAATTTTATATAATATTCAATTAAATGACCCTTTTAATATAAAAAAAATATTAATGTTTGTTATGATTTGAAAACTCAATCATTTTTTGTGCGTTGTTTCAGTGAAATAAAGGCAATCGTTTTCAAGTGTGACACGGGTCTATATGCAAGTAATAAATAATAAAATCATAAATTGACCTGACTCCGGATTAAGTCGCTTAAAGCAAACTTTGTGTTGCGTACGCCAGACAATAATTACAAATATACTACTTCAACACACATATTTAACACCCAGACATAGAACAAACACAAATATCATCATATATTTGTTTTGGGTAGAAATCGAACCTTGGCGCACAAAATATCCGATATACATAGGACCTGTCATGTATGTTGTCAGAAGGGACCGCGTATATATGTTTTAAATATTTATAAATATATACAAATGAAGACCTATGGTATATAGACCTTGACCACGGCATCAAACGGCTCAAGCTATTCCAATAATTTATATTTTGTTATGTTTTAAAAGAATATGACACGGTTGTTATGAAAAAAACAGAGAGAAAATTGCCTCAAAAATATAAAAAAATCTCAGTTCCGATTACCTATTTTAGTTATTAGAAAATGTGGCTTAAAACCGATATCATATTATTTTTAATAAATATACCAATCCTAATTCTAAATATAAACACATACTTATAGTTATTAAATATAATTTAACTATAATTAATTCTTATTTTAAATAAACTTTAGTTGCCGTGGGGTACCGGCAGAGCAGAAAGGTACCTCCTATTACAATACCAGGTACAACTAGGACGCACTATGCTCCGCGATTGCCGCCACGCCTGCCCAGCGCTACAATTGTTGATAACATTCTCCCTTTCTTGAGGTCTGAGTCTAACAGCAGAGGTCGACTGGGTGATATGAGGAATGTAATTTTGTCTTATTATCATGAATAAATTCCCACAACATCTCATACATTGACTCGACTCCTTGATAAGTCGCTTAAAGCACTTATACATACAAATTGCACAAATACTTGCTCTGGGTGGGGATGGAATCCACGAGCTTTGGCGCTTAAGATAGAACCACTACCATCAGCGCCATCAGGCCCGTAATAATGTCACTGATGTCCCAAAATAATAAAAGCGGTTGCGGTATTAGCGGTGTACCGTGCCGTGGGGTACCGGAAGAGTAGAATAACACCTCCCCTGAACCAGGTGTCGTAAAATGCGACTTACAGTGTAATTCAAATGCACAAGGCGGGAAGGGGCAGCAGAATCCTCGTCGCGATAGCTGCACTCTGCGATTGCCAACACGCTTGCCCAGCGCGGCTATTAAGGGCTAATTGAAGAGGTCTATCCAGCAGCAGGCTAACAAAGACTGATATGATGATGATAGCATACTGCATGCATATTTTTGGAACATTGTTGCTGTATTTAATCGGATGTCTATTAATAATCTGTAAGACAAATAGACAGCGGTGAGGTCTGATAACTCAAAGGTGCAAAAAGTGTTTTAGTGGGTAACTAAACACGGCAGATGCGCGTCCCACCGGCGCGGGAATTAAAAACACTACATGTCAATATAATATGGGGGACTTTTAAAACAAAACGCTTTGGTTTTTTTTGTGGCAGCCATTATTATTGAGTTACGATGGGTTAGAGTTCGACGAAGAACACTATAAATTGTATTGTGGTGATGGTATTAATTCGAAATAGAAACAGTTGTGATGTAAAACGAAATGGCCCGCATATTTGGTGTTTGTATCACGTACGTATACATGGAGTCCCTTGTGTTTGGAACCCATGCATCCGCATTAATCCTGCGGGAAGCAAGTGTGAAATGTATACATGTTACTAGAAACATACATTTGCACTTAAGAAAACTTGAAGCATTCTTATTTCTTCTAATGTCTCCATTTAATGCCTCACTCGCCACAATCAGGTCTGCCCTTTTAATGTCTAGCCAGTATTTATTTTTATTAGACCAGGTCGACAAATGAAAATACAGTCCGCGTGATAGTAAGCGTCACTGCAGCCTATAGACGCTCATAATATCACAAGGATGTTACGAACGCGTTGCCAACCTTGTGACTTGAGGATATTATGCCACATTACCCAGTAAATTCACTAACTCTCTCCCTGTACAGACCAGAGCACAACAATGCAAACTACAAGATATAGGTGAGAGTGAGGTACCAATGCATACTTTGAATGAGGTCTACCGCATGTACCTAAGTATCAGGTTTATTGGAAGGAAATATTTTTTGCGGCGATGACGGACCATTCGATAGATGAATATTTATGTTTGTTCTGTGTCTGGGTGTTATATATATTTAAGAATTATACTTGTTATTCCACGGTTGCCTGAGATCCGTAACATTAATGCATTAAGCTACATATTTCGAAGTCAGGTCAATGTAATGTGATATTGTGTGTGTTTTTTTTTATGTAAAAAGGTTCAATACATGACGATAGTCATATATTTATTTAATTGTGTGTAAATAATGTGCATGTTTACAGGTATAACAAAAAAGAAAATAAAAACAACTTGTGAAGCTATTTTTAATTAAGTTTAAACTGCTTTTAGCAAATATAATTGAAATTTAATCCTCTTTTAGTCAGAAATAAATAAATACAATAACTTAAGCCTATCCCTTCGCCAATGGAACTTCTGTCCACCGATGTACTTACACGATTTTTAATAAGCGTGGGAACAATAGCAACACATTGTTTAATTGGAACTAATATTTCTAGGCAACAAAAGGTACAGTATTTATCGGTACTGAACATCGAAAAATAAAAATGCACGGCTGTAGGCGTATAAGTATAAGTAGTTTTCATATTTTTTTACGCATTCATTGTTTATACTTATTATTTACGTTAATAAGAATTTTTTAGAGAGTACGTAATTACACGTAGCATTTTTGTTAAGCGCACCAGCGATATTTACTAATAATTGTTAAAACTAAAATTGTTTTAATGGTTTACACGATACAGGCATCCTAATATGGTAACCATCGATAATTATGTTATTTGTTTGTTTTTTTTTTCAATAAAGTTTATAAAAATTATTATTATATTAGGAAATTTTAAAACAATTTGCCTTAATAATGTCGAACTGAATATGGCCTCAATAAATAATAGAAATGATAATCTTGTTAATGTTTCTGAAACTTTACAATATTATGTACCTATGTATAGGTATGTATTCGTATACATATTAAAAATTTTAAATAAAATAAGTGTCTTCCAAATTTGTTGCGGGCAAGCCCTAGCTAGTCGTAGTATGATAATTACATTTTATAGGACAATACTAATATTTCTGATAATTCATACATTTATTAATTATAAATAAAATAATTTATTTAAATACATTATTATTTCCAAGTAATGGTTAACTCATATTAAAATTGAAAATGTATTTCTGTCCGCTTGTCACCTAACCCGGCCATCAATATATCAGTCCACTGCAGGATACAAGCCTCCCCAGAAAGGGGGGATTTGCCCATAATTGCCGCGCTGGGTAAACGTGTTGGCAATTGCAGACCGTAGCATTTGCGATTACCCGGCCTTATGTCACAGAAAAAATCCCATGGGACTTCGGGTAAAGAGGAGGTACAGAAATAGTTCTAAATATTACCCAGACAGTCCCATATAAATCTACTGAAATCCTACTTGTTCATGACAAAAATAATTAAAGTTTGATCTATGTACTTATTTAATTATTGCATATACCTACTCGTACCTTGAAAAGTATCGGAATAATGGATATACAATATTCTAACAATTAATTTGTATGCTACCAATTAACTTCGCAAGAAATATTCTCACAACAGAATTTCTTTGTTAATAATTTTATACTTTTGAGACAAATATCTCAATTAATACATAAGAAAACTATATCTATACTTTATGTATCTTATTTTACCTACTTTTCCGCTAAGTTAATAAATTTTTTTTATAGATATGGGTATATTATGTAAGTATTTGCAAAACAGTGTATTTTAATGTTAATTTATTTACTGCGAATTGTTGATCAGGTTTAAGTAATGATGATTTGGTTACATACCTGCATATATCAATAATTGATTAAATTAATATGTATATTATGTTACGTAAAAACACGACTGACGATCAAACCTTTGAAATCCTTAAATCGTTTTGTTGTTAAATGAATTATATATACTTCGTTTAACATATATATGTTGGCGAAATTAGAAATGATTAATTTAAAATTATAGCATAACAGATTAATTGAAAGTTATCTTTTGCACGTGAAGCGAGCTCGGGAGACAATCAATCTCAAGAATGCAATCGTAATAGAATCACGAAAGTATTCGATTTTCAAAATGTCTACGCAGTTGTTTATGCGCCGTCCCTGTCTAGCGCGGCCCCGCCCCCTCCCCGGCATAGACGTCCCGCGACTTTGCAACGTGTATGCAATGCTTTACAAAACTAAAGATGGCGGACCCCTCGAAAAAGTTACCAATACGATTACGAATCTCCACTGCGATGGTGCAACATATTTATTTTACGCAGTTAAGAAAAATCTAATCAAAGCTCACAAATTTAAAAAGTTGTATTTTAATCAAATCATGATTACAAAGCTCTATAAAAATATGCATGCATATATAAGCATAAAGGATTATGACTCAAAACACATCTATTAGGTACAATCATCACACTTTATGTTTTAACATTACAATCATTGTAACATTGCGTACTCATTGAGGACTCTTAATCAAATATTTAACTACAATTAGGTTAATAAATACCTAATTAATACACGTGTAGAACAAATTGCTTCCTTTCCGTAACAAGTTCAGTTTTAACGCCTGACATTCCTGAAAATCGTATATTATCAGTTTTTAGTTACAAAGTATTTAATGTTCCACTATTTTCATGGTTTTTAAGTAAATAATTTCATGTGATTTTAACTAAGAGGTCGTGAAATGAAGATTATTTTCGGTAACAACGTAAAAGATGAAACTTTTCCTACGAATGTCGGCGTAGCGAGCGGCGAGAGAGCACCGGCGCGCGCCGCCGCCGCTTCCTCACTGAATTTAGTTAACGTTTTCAAAGTTTCCCGAGCCCAGCACGCACTGTAAACTTGTAAACACTTCATAAAACTTCTTACCGAAACTCCATGCACTTGAAAAATAAACGTAACGCATGCAAATGACTTTTAAAATGTCAATATGTATGGCAAGTAATCTTTGAATACATAAAACTAAGTTCAAACAATATTCTTTCCTATTGTTTGTCACGTAGGCCCTCTCGACTGATGCTCACCTCATGCGACGAGTGTTCTGTGACTTGACAGACCGTGAAAACCCGAATCCACCTGTCACCACGAGCACCTAAGCAAGCAAGGCTCCTCAGGTTCTTCGGTATCCTTTGTTTTCAAAACTTCTATTTGTTTTCTGCATACGTGAAACGAATTCCTTAGCACATCAAACACGGTGCGGATGTCGTTGAACCTCTTTCCAATCCATCAATAGGAAACTTAAACAAATCAACCGTATTTGAACAGATGGGTCGCGACGACCGTTCGAGCGATTATGGCATCTATTGCACTAGAGTTCAAAATTTGTGTTCACTGCACTGATACAACTGGCACAAGTTAAACGGGACACTGTATTTTGGCACTACACGTGAAGTCGACAACTGGGGTTCGTTTGTCGCGCGCGTCGCGTTGTGTTGACGCGGAGCACAGCCGCGATGCGTTTACGTCGCGCGCCGCGGCCGGAATGACGCGCCGAACAGCGGCCGAGCGACGCCAGCGCCATGCGGCGCCGACACGAACTACACGCACTCAATCAAACGTCCAGCCGTGATAAGGCGCATTCGTTTTTTTCGCAACGCGATGCATTTTTCTCTTTACGACTTCAATTTGAAAAATTATTAGCATTTTTATTTACAGTTTATTGTTGTAAAATTCAAGCTTGAGCAGGTTTCTTATTTATATATACTGTGAGTAATGCAATTAACAGTTTATATAACTTAATTATAAATCTGATTACAAATTAATATCGACAGTTAAAAATGTGCTGCTATACAAAAACTACATAATTTGATGTTGAGTAAAGTAAAAATTGGGTTGTAATAAAAGCAATTATAGAAAAGGTCATCCAATTCAACAATGATTATTGCGCGTAAAAATCAATAAACATTGAAGGAGTGCACGCAAAGAACTTGCAAAAAGCTGAAAGTGCTAAGTCAAAACAGTTGGCTCGGCTGCGGCCGGCGGCGCGGGTGACCTTGCACCGGCGTGCAGTATCGCCGTCCCGCTCCCGCTGGGCGGGTCGCTGGCCCCGCCCCCCGCCCACCGCACCTCCCGCTTTTTACCTTTTTTCCCGCGTAACTCACTTTCGTTCGACTATCGCGGTAGTACCTACGTCGTGCGAATTCGAAGAATCTGAGTGCGTTTCGTTTCGCGTTTTTATTTTGTCGCTCCAAGCGCGCTGTAGGTATTTAGCGGGCGACGTAGATTGGGCGGGTTATCATTACCAGTAACTAGACTTCTTCAACAAAATATATGACTGTTGTACAATCGTTTCCCTTCTATTGTTTACTTCTTTTTTTACTTAAACACCATTTAGCGACCACAAGAAAACAATTGAGTGTCCGTGTTAAATGCCTAGAATATTTTCTTTAAGATGATACGTTGTAATTTTTAATGGTTATTTTAATTAAATTATTTTCACCACATCTATTTGTTACTACTATTACGAAACAGTTCCTTACTAACTCGCATTACTGCCTACATAGCTATAGTATGATATTATCAATTTAATTCAAAATATTTTTGATGAATTAAATCCATGTGATAACAGTCTGTCTGTCTCATTGGCCTTAACTAGGAGAACTGTCTATATATAAATTAAAAATCTTTCTCGCAATGTATTTATTTACGTGTGCAATCCAAAAACGACAGCAATTGATGAGATTTTTTTTATTGTATTTATAATTGTAAGGACTAAGTTTGTACCTACAGGATAAATAAATACAAATGAATTCCTACAACACCACATTGACCTGACTCCGCGTTAAGTGCTTAAAACATTTGTGTTACGGACATAAGACAACAGAAAAATCACAGATATACTACTTAAATATATATATATATATATATATATATATATATATATATTAACAAACATCAATATTATCATATAAAAATTTGTCCTGGGTGGGATCGGACCCACGACCTTTGGCGAATAAGACAGGATCACTACCATCTGCGCCATCGGGCCCGTCGAATAAATAGGAACGGGAAGTTACTATCGAAATAAAGAATTAAAAATACTTGGTATAGGTAGGTACTGTACCTATAGGTTAGAGACCCAATTATTGACAAAAAAAAATTAAACCCGGTTAAAAGGGTATTTTTACTATATAGGTATACCCGGACAAAGTCGAAGCGGGCCACTATTTTAATATTTCTTTAAAAATAATATGTGCCTAAGTAATTACACATATACGCTGATTAAAAATATAATTGTAATGCACGCTATTCGAAAATAAAATTTTGACAACCTACATTAAGTTGAATGGGGGTAAATTGATATAGAAGTAAACCGCTATCCTGCAAGTGGCCAGGTTCAACTCCAGGCGCGCGGAAGCCTGTTACACTAGTTCCATATAAATTTTACATCCAATAAAACATTTAAGTAAGCCATATCAACAATAAATTTTCTTGTTCTTAATTACTTCCTTAATTATAAAAACCGTATTTATTATGTATAAGCATCTATTTTTTATCTGCATTTGGTTAATTGTAATTTAATATTTATGTCGATTTGTACCTAAAACTGGAGTTAAATACTTCATCAGTCATAAATAAATATCTTTTATATATATGCGTATATACATACAGTATGTTTAAATAAATAATAAATGTAATAAATAATTTGCCGTGAGGTACCTACCGACTAAATAGTATCTCCCTCTGTACCAGGTGATATAAGAGTCGAGTAAGGCACCAGAACCGACAGATGGCGGTGTATCCATCTGCTATCCGTCACTCAAATGCATTGGGAAGGGATGGGGAGCAGCATCCCTGTAGTGAAAGCTGCGCTCTGCGATCGCCAACACGCTTGCCCAGTGCAGCAATAATGGCGGCAAATTTCCCCGTTTTGGGGAGGTCTATGTCCAGCAGTGGACTTCCAATGGCTGATATGATGATGAAGATGATGAATAAATAAATCGCCGTAAGATACCGGCAGAGGAAAATAAAATCTCCCTCTTTACCATCCTTTGAGGGTATTATTTTTATTAGACCAAGTCGACAAACAACCATACAAACAAGAACAGTAAGTGTCACTGCGGCCTACAGACGCTCGTAATATCACAAGGATATCACTAATGCGTTGCCAACCTTGTGACTTGAAGATTCTATGTCACATTACCTAGTAATTTTGCCACCACCCTTCAAACCGGAACACAACAAATAATATGCTTCGAGGTAGCAATAAGGAGTGAGTTATGAGGTCTACCTCTACAAAGAAATAAACAACGCCAATGTAGCGCAAATCCTAAAGGGCGGACATGGGCAGCAAAATGGTGCTCGCGCCAAGGTATGCTAAGCGATCGCCACTAAGCTATTAAGGGCAATATTCCCCCTTCCATGGGGAACATAGGTTTCCCCATGGAAGGTGTAGCCGTGGATGTCCTACGGTTGCTATAATGATGATTAAGTGGTACTTAATTACCAACAAGTCACTGTAGGTAAAAACGAAAATCAACTAGTCTCTAGTTAAGTTAACTATTATATCATATTATTACTAATTTATGTAATAGTTAAAACTAATTTGCGTATAACTATTTTTTTAGCTTGAGAAGGTTTAAGGGGTCAATGACCCCCTCTTGCATCTCCTACATATGTAGAGTTTAATTTTAATGTGAGTGTTGTGATTTAGGACTATCGACTCGATTACGGAGTCGGTAGTGTAGAGTAGGAACGGTAACTCCTTGAGATTATACCTACTATAATAGTAACAGAACCAGTACATGCTGAAGCGAATAAATAATCTCACTGACATGCTGAGTATTATTTTTTAACCTTAAGAGAAAGGACATAGGCTTTTTTAATTCTAAATAAGGGTAAGGGGTCGAAAAGGGGAATGAAAAGTTGTATTGAGGTATCGCTATTTTTAGAGCTAGAAACTTGAAAGTTATTTTTTAGGCCATTGATTCGATATGAATAAACATGGCGTTTATATAAGTTAAGGTAAAGAAAAACTATTCCACGCGGACGAAGTCGCGGGCACAGCTAGTATATATATATATATATACTTCTCAACGAGGATGCCACTGCCCATACTCACCTTGTAGTATTTAAACGACATTGTTTTGGATGGACATACCGCCATCCTATCCATCCGCCATCCTCTCCGGTACCTCAACCGCCTCTTAAGAAACTTGGCACTCTATATCTATACTCTATTATGTTTTAGCGAGCCTTAGGGTATAATTGTACCTCCCTCTGTACCAGGACAAGACCGACCAACAGATGGCGTTATAAAAATCCGAAATGATGCCTAAAGGCGGGAATAAGCACTAGCAACCCCGTCTCCGCTCCGCGATTGCCAACACGCTTGCCCAGCGCGGCAATTATGGGCAAGATTAATATTTACTCTGCCGGTACCTCATGGCTTATATGAATTTTTATTTATATAGGTATATGCATTGCTATTTGTGTTTTATTATATTTTATTACTTATACATAGGTTCTACATACCGGACTACCTAATAGTTTTCCTTGTTTTTTTCTACCGGTTCTAACGTTGCCGGTAAGAAATCGCTACTTGCGGTTAGGCCGCCTATTGTACCTACTTTTATTAAAAATTCATATCCAATTTTAAGCCGTAGGGTACCGGCAGATTAGAATAGTACCTCCCCCTGGACTAGGTGTCGTAAGAGGCGACTAATGTACCGGAATCGACAGATGGCGGCATAAATGTACAAGGCGAAGATAGGCAGCAGTTTCCCATCGCGAAAGCTGTGCTCTGCGATTGCCAACACGCTTGCCCAGCGAGCTAATTATGGGCAACATAGCCATATATTTCCTTTGGGAGACTTATGTCCAACAGTGGACTTTTAATGGCTTGTATGATGATGATGATTCCCATTTATTTTTGTATTTGTCCGACTGGTATTATTATTATAATGGTTACATTTTTTTCGATAATCATATATAGTTAAAGAAGCAGATCTGTCGTGTGATCTAGTAATCCATAAAATACCCGCTCATTACCGACCGGTATAAGTAATGAAGTGGGCGCACAGCCCTCGGACGCGTGCGTCATATCAAATGAAGCACCCAGTACTTTTAACGCTGGCTACCTCGTACCTAATAAGACAGCGGAGTTTTACGAGCGGAATCGTAAAATGCGATTTTTTTCCAATATAATTTTATATGCGTTTAAGTTTGCTTATTAAGCAAGAATGTGGGCTTGGGGTTTATGGGCGAGGTAATGGCGGTGGACCGGCTGACACGTGATCCGGTCGGTGGATCCACCAATGTCCCTCGGCCACCTCCAGGGATACTCGTTATACTTGCCAATTGTACAGTTCTGAGCCTGCTTTAGCGACGATGTTGTTTTTACTAAATAAATGTTTTGTTGATACATTTACCGGTGCAATAAAAAAATTTATTTCATGTTATTATTATGTAAATTTTTGCATAATCAATACATACAAATACAATCGGAGTATTCGTTTGAATACACGATAATATATTTCTTTTTAATTTTTGTCTATCTCCCTGAAACAGTTGGACCGATTTTGATGGGACACTCACTGGGCAGATAGCTGATATAATTAGGTGTAATTTTGCCTGAATAAACACCCTACTACTATCTTATTGGCGAAGCATCAATCAAAAATTTGTACAAAAACGGGAAAAAAATATACGTTCTGTGAGCCTTCGTTGCGTGCAAAAATATATAAGAAATGCCAGTTTGTTGCCCAAAGTCACAAATATACGCGGACGGAGTCGAAACCACAGCTAGTCTATATATATAAAAAATACGTGTCCAGGTGTTGGTCCGGGATGAACTTCTAAACTACTGAATTGATTTTAACACATTTTTGTAACCAAAAATGTGTTAAAATCAAACAGTTTACAGGTTCATCCTATTTTTATGGTAAACATACGTAAGTATATATTTTTTGATCCTGATTGCATCAATGCTTGGAGTGAAAGATTTGGGCTTAAAGTTAACCCTAGTAAAACACAAATAATTGTGGTGGGTAGCTCCAGGATGAGTTCAAAAGTTAATTTGTCTACTCTACCGCAGATTAATTTCAATGGTATTTCTATTCCATACAGTAGAACAGTAAAACATTTGGGAATACTTATGGCCAGTAACTTGTCCTGGACTGCACAGTTAAAGGATGTAAGTCGAAGACTATATGCCTCTGCGGCTTCTATAAAGCGCTTGCGAAACTTTCTTCCTCTTGCCACCAAAATAGTGCTTGCTCAATCCCTACTTCTACCAGTCCTTGATTATGCCGATGCCAGATACCTTACAGAGGATTAACTTGAAAAGCTTGAGCGTCTTCAAAACTTCTGTATAAGATTCATTTTCGGTTTACATAAGTTTGATCATGTGTCCAACTCTCGTATTAAGCTCAAATAGCTACCTATTCGACTTCGCAGGAACGCTCATGTCGTCTCTTTGCTATACAAGCTATTGTTCTCTCTTAAAAGTCGCTTTGTGTTCCTCGGGGTCAGCCATGAAAAATCCCTAAGATCGTCAAAGAATTTATCACTCAAAATGCCTCTGCATTCCACAAGCTTCTATAGCAAATCCTTTACAGTTTAAGCTGTTCGTTTGTGGAATGCGCTCCCCCTTGAAGTGAGATCTGCTTGTTCTCTTTCTATTTTTAAGAGAATGGTGAAGGAGTATTATCTGTCACTTTGATTTTGCTTTTTGATTCTGTCACTTTCCTTGTTCTGTAACTTTATCTTTTATATGTATTTGAATGTATGTGTATTATATGTATATATGTATGTTAATTATTATGTATGTATGTACTAAATGCACCTCAAACTTTCACCAGCTTTAACATTATTTCTATCCAAAGGTTGCCTGTAAGAAATTGCATTAAGAGATAAGGCCGCCTCTTGTACCTACTATTCCATGTTTTTGTGATGTTTCTGCGTTGTTTTTATTGGTGTACAATAAAGAGTACATTATTATTATTATATAGCTAAGACAGGTCAACGTCTGTCGGGTCAGCTACTTGATATATAAATTTTGAATTGTTGGAATTAAAAATATTTTCACGCAAATGAGTGTGTACAAATACAGAAAACAAAATCAAACTAAATATTATATTTAGAATTATATAAAATATATTGATACAATTTGCATTTTTTGATTGCCCATTGTTAAATATTTATGAGCGGCCCAATAAAGTAGCCGTTTTATCTATAAATTATCACTCTCCCGGTTAAAACACAGCATATTTATACAGGCGGACAAAAGCTATTAAAGCAAACATCTCAAAGATACAGAGATATCAGTTTTATTAGCCCTCATATGCATACAGATATAAAGTTCATTCCCGGAGCTCTCAAATTTCTTGTTCATTCCGGAATCACTAATATGCCATCATTCAAAACTCGATCGGAATAAAACGGCTGGTTTATGTGCGCCCCTGCCGCGTAGGCAACCGGCGGCCGGCACCGGCTCCGGGCCGGCACCGAACCGGCACCGGCGGCCGGCGCCGGCCCCGCCACTGATCGCAGCCATAAATATGTATGCCGCTTTTTTAAAACGGACCACGGAACGACAACTGAACAAGGGCGAACTGGATTCTCTCACAGTTCTGCACCGGCGGGGACATTATATTTGTTATTTATTTGCGTTTAAAATTGGTTGTTAGATTTTGACATTAAATTACCTGCGTGGTTTTTTTTAAATCTCTAATATTTATTAAGTAACTTTAATGTCGATAGTTTTGGTCGCAATTGATACAATAACCTATTAAAAAATACTTCAGTATTTTTTATTAATTAGGACACTCTTGCATGTCAATATATGTTATAAACTATTAAATACCTCCAATGACATTTTTCGAAGTAGGCTTTGCCGGGACTTAGTTCAAATGTAGGTAAAGATCGACGAAAATGACGATCAATCGTAGGGAGTTTGTTATACCCATAAAGGCATGATGGTGAGTGATCGAGACAAGCAAGATACCGCATCGATATCTCCAAATTAAAAGCAAAAGTCATTCAATAATAGTGTAAACACAGCAACAGATCAACCTACCTGAATCTGTTAAAACTTCGCAATCGATATTAATCTATAACTGCGAGCCATTAAGTTCAAAATTGGCTGTAAAATTTGTCAGATTTGCCCACCGTACGACGAGTGTGTACGGACCCCGAACGTAAGCCGAGCCGCGTAACGTAAGAAGTTTATGCGAACATATGACACGCGCCGCGCGCATAATTGGAGCTAATCGCGCGTTTTAGGGCTGACTCGAGGGTCAATGACTCGCGCTCACAAACATGGCGGCTATGATCCCCCAATCAGCTTCATTTTGGGGCCCAGATTATAATCGGTTTTTTGTCTATTTATCACGGCCATAATGGCTTATGTAAATTATTTATGGAGACAATGAAGTTACGTTAATATCGGTACCAGCTCTTTCAAATGTTCTAACATAATTCTCATGATAGGGCGCATTGCTGTGGGGTACCGGCAGAGTAGGGTAGTACCTCCCTCTGTATCAGGAAACTAGAAAACCTGCGTTGGATACAGCGCAACTGAATTGCAACTGGCTGAGAATTCCTGTTGCGAAGTTACGCTCTGCAATTGCGATCACGCCTGCCCAGCGTGTTAATTGCAATACGAGTAGCTTTCCAAAATAATGGGCTTGTGTTTCCTACCGCATACTGCGGCTTAACATTACTTAAAAATATATATTTAAATATAAAAAATCTCGCCATGGTGTACCGACGTGCCAGGTGTCGTAAGAGGTTTCGGAATCGACAGATGGCAGAATACCAAAACAGAGTAGCTTAAATTAAACTGGACAGGGATGGGCAGGCAGGCATAATCCCTGTCGCGAAGCTACGATTTGCTTTTGCCAGCATGCCTGCCATTCGCGGCAATTATGGCAATATTGCCCCTTTATTGGGGAGGCCGGGAGGGAGGGAGCATTGCTGTTGATGACTTGTTAAATATTACAAGAGGCATAGATAGATGGCTTTCTTAATGTTCTACCTATGGTTTTTTTTCTTATTATTTCGGACAAAACCAACGCTGGACTACTCAGACGTCAATTCCAACGCTACCGAACGACATTGTGTCTGTATGGTTATTGTACTTTAATTATTATTTTACACGTCCAACGCTTGCTTGACTATTGTTTAAAAAAGGTTCACGGACGGACGGAAAGGGACAAGAACTATTTTTTATTCCATAGAGATCTTATAGTAAAAGAACATTTTTAAAAATATATAGTAGTATAATGTCAAATAATAATGACCTGCTATTCGAAAACCACTGCCGGATATAGGCCTCTCCTAGACCTCTCTATAAAAGGACACTTTTTAACCCTAATTGCTGCCCATCCCCGCCCTGTGCAATTGAGCTGCACTGTTTCGGATGGATATACCGCCACCTGTCGGTACTGGTACCTTAGTCGCTCGATGTAGTGGGAGGTACTATTTAACTCTCTCTAATGTCTTATACTTAGTTGTATTTGTAAGACTAAATGATACTCGGAAAGGAAGCGCCATTACGACCCCTTGCAAGCCTAAATCGTCAGAAAATAAAGCACTTTTATTATCCTTAAATAGAGCCTTCGAAATAAAAAAAAACACATAATTCATTGACCCATCTTATTTCCTGTCTCAATGACGTGCCTGACACGCAAACAAACAAACAAAAAAATACGTCAGCAATCACTCAGCTGTCTTTCAAGACGTGACTCCTTCACCGATATCCTCTGTCGCCTATCTTTGTCAATGATATGCCTTATTGCGAGTGGATAGAGTCTGCAGTCGCCCGACGGGAGGTTTATTGAGCGCGCAATAGTTGTGTTGATATGTAATTTCGGATCGTAAAATTAGCAATTTTCGCGGGCGGCCATGATGGATCTGTCATCAGCGGCCGGTTTATGACCTCAAATTATACACCAGGATGATTAGTGGCCTTTTCTCTCACTCCGCCGACCGCCTCTGCTCATTAGGATCGCGTTTAAACCTAAATTTTACTGTTTGTCAATGCTAGTGACGTGAACACAGTCCTGGTAGGTACTCACACGTAAATGATAGCTTTAGTAATACTTAGGTTACCCAGGCCCGAGTTCGTTATAGGTAAGTTCAACATGAACATATTAACCAACCTCAAACACGGTGGGGTACCAGCAGAGTAGAATATTACCCCGATCTGTACCAGGGATCGTAAGAGGCGACAAATAGCGGTATATCCATCCAAACAGTTTAGCTCAAATTCACAGGGCGAGTATAGGCTGCAGCATCCCTGTTGCGAAAGTTACGCTTTGCGATTGCCAACGCGCTTGCCCAGCGCGGCAATCATAAACATAAATACCCCTACCTTGGGAAGCCGTATGACCTACAGTGAACTTTCAATGGCTGATATGATAAACTCATGCTTTTAAGACTTCATCGAAAGGGGGTCACTCTCCCCCCTTATTAGAGCCCCTATAAATTTTCATAAACAGAAAAGAACAAACATATAGGTAATGCTTTGGTTAATACACAATATTTTAATCAAGACAAGTCAGTGTTGCATGAATAGGAACGAAAGTCTGAACTTAGACATTATTGTGAGAGTGACTGGCGCATCGCGTTCGTCTGTCTGTCTTTTTTTCCCTACAACATCTAATTGCCCTGATTCCGTGATAAGCCGTTTAAGCACTTTTGTTACAGACATCAGACAACAGGGGAATCATAAACGTTTAGCCCACATACAACGTCTTTAAAACAATAGAAAGCTATGTTCTTACATACCTAAGCTCGCACCAAGTCACTTCTGAAATCTAGGCTTATATTGCAATCAGTGCATGCGAACTTTACGTGTCATAAGCCCTTCCATTCATGACATCAGACCGAACGGCCTCGACATTTGGCAGCGGGCGAATTCATTCACTCTGAGTGAACAGTTGCGCACAACCTACGCACGCCGCAGTCTATCAGCATCCGTATCAACACTGTTTCACCGAATGACGACAATGCACCAGGCACTTTACTTGTATCTTATTTACGCGCGGTCGTCGCACCAATACCTCAACAACTTTATTTGTTCTATTTGGTTAAAATAATTTTGTTACAGTGTTTATAGCGATGTAATATTGTTATGTTATTGCCTTCGACTGTTACGGTGACAATTATATACCTAGAGAAAATTTATTGGGGACCTAATAAGGGGGAGGGTGATCGCCTTTCGATTAAGTCTTAAAATCACGTGTTTATTATATCAGCCATTGGAAGACTTCTCTTGGACATAGCCCTCGACAAGATACGACGAGTTTCGCCCATAATTGCCGCGCTGGGCAAGCGTGTTGGCAATCGCAAAGCGTAACTTTCGCAACGGGGATGCTGCAGCCTATACTCGCCCTGTGAATTTGAATTACACTGTTTTGGATGGATATACCGCCAGTATTCTACGGCTTACAAAATAAAATAAAATAAAATTTACATAAAAACTACAAGAAAAAGGAAATTTTCATTTACGCACAAGATTTAAGCTAAAATAACCAACATAAAGATTGGTGACAGTAAGTCAAATATAAATGAAAAATAAAATTTTGTTAAAAACATAATTAATTTAAGAAAGGACAATAATATCTACTGACCAAATGCTACTCCCAGGTAAACTCACAAACCATAGATCGCAAAAGAAATATAGACTTCATTTATGGTTGTCGTCCTAAGCCAGACTGATTTGTAAAAACTACAGATAACAGATTTACCATAGACGCTCACTTGTCATAATGTTCTGTGACGAATGATTCTAGAATGGACGCAATTATAATGCGGCACTGCTTATCGTCTTTATTTTTAATAAATCAACAAGTAAATAATCCCTGCCAGCTTACATAGAGCAGTATATACATTTACATATGTGTTGCACGCCGGTCGCTTAGCTCGTAATAAACACGTCGAACTCATCACGACTTCCCGGCAAAAACTACTTGGACGTCAGAAGCGCGATAAAGCGCACAATGCGGCTCGGCGCGGCCGCGACGGGTCGAAGGAAGCGGCGTCGGAAGAGGCCGCGACCCGCTTTTAATTACCCCTGCGAGCCCCCCCCCCCCCCCCACATTATAAATATGGTCGGAGCACGCACTCGTAGTCGCAACTTGCAGTTGACTTTTTGTTCGAGGAAATCAAATGGTTACGCCGCACCGTGATAAATGGATAGAACTATATAAAAGGGCAGGGTACCAGCTCGTACGACGCGCAACGTTGATTATCTTGTCTTGCAGAGTCCTTGAATATGTATGTTACTTTTGAACACAGGACAAACTTAAAACCCCCCAATTTTTACTCTGAAGGCAGTTCAGTTGACAGTTCACCCTAAAGCATTTATCCTAAGTGTAGTAAGAAGTATCTAAACAAATTTTCGAATTTACAGTCATATACAGATTACATATTTTTTGTTATGTATTTTGGGGATTCAATTCTGTAAATTGATTCAATCAAAATATATAGAGTCAGAAACCCTCATTCATGACGGACCGAATGCAACTTTATGTCATATCCCATAGCCATATATGTATATATATATATATATATATATATATATTAAGCGGGCCAATAATATCTAACAAGTAATATTCACATTTTTTTAATATTATAAGATAAAAACTACTTTAATTTGAAATATTTTTTATTTATTCTAATTTATATGAATTCCTGAAGGACTTCATAGAAAGCATACAGACAGATAGTAAGCGTCACTGCGGCCTATAGACGCTCGTAATATCACAAGGATATCACTAACACGTTGCCAACCTTGTGTCTAGAAGATATGATGTCACATTACCTAGTAATTTCACTGCCTCTCATTTTTATCCGGAACACACCAATGCTATTTGGCGGTAGAAATAGGTGACAGTGAGGTACCAATGCAGACGATAACGGCATGGAGCTTTACCTCATGTAAATTTTTCTCTATCTTGACTCAACTACCTGAAGAAACGCGAGTATTGGGTTCGACACTTGGGCCCACAAAAACAATTTGCGTGACCTGACCTTCGTTGTCTTATATGTTGTTTTGTATAAATATCACAAATAAAATAAATAGTATGAGATGTAATATTTTATTATTTTGCAATGATACCATTCATTCAGGTTAGGTTTTATATGCCTTGAGGTACCGGCAGAGCTGAATAGTACCTCCCCCGTGTCGTAAGAGGCGACTAAGGTGCCAAAACGGGCAGCAGCATCCCTGTCATAAAGCTGCGCTCTGCCATTGCTAACACGCTTGCCCAGCGCGGCAATTATGGGGGAAATTCCCCCTTTCTTGGGGAGGCCTATGTCCAGCAGTGGACTTCCAATGACTGGTTGAATGAATACCATTAATACCTCCGTGATGTGATGTGCTGTCATTAGAGCAAAGCATAAACCGAGTCTACCGCTCGTCAGAAACCAAACAAAAGTTATGTAAGTTTAACTGAACAATTAACATAATTACACGTAATCGTATATTACGAACAGTCCACATTCCTCTCGTAATTGATTGATTTACATATTTATTCACTGAGGTAAGTAAAAAAATGTATTGATGCAAGATATTTTCGATTGAATGGGCGTAAATTGCCCCATAAAAATGTAATTTAAATTCTACTATCTAAATAGGTACTACGTACTATCTAAATCTAGGTGTCTGCAGAAGCCTCGAATGCGTGATTGATCTATGCATGTAAAAATAATGATGGTAAATGTAAAATGGTAAATGTATTTGGTAACGATGGTGAAAGGTGTATATAAAATCAAATAAATTTCTTAAGTCGACTTGATTTCAAAACACGTCGCTTACTAAAACCACCAGAGAAATCACAAATATAATAACTACTTAAAAACATTTTCAACGCCCGATACAAAACAAACACTAATATTTATGATATAAATGTTTGTCTTCGGTGGGGATTGAACCCACGAACCTTGATGCACGATATTGGAGCACTGCTCAACGCGCCATCGGGCCAATATCATTCATTATAAACATTCATAAATTATATTATACAAGTTCCCTAATTAAATAAGTATAACACCCAATGGACGTTCATCCATTTTCCGAGGTGGAAAAACGGTCTGATTATAACCTCAGGGACGCTGGATGCAGGCTACTTACCACCGGTCTATGGCGGAGGCCTATATCCAGAAGTGGACGCCTACGACTGATATGAGATCGAGGATGTCAGCTTAATGCAATATGTAATACCATATATCTAGATAATTGATTGATAAGCGTGAAGACATGCAATACTAGCAGCGCTCGGCAGTTTCATTCACGCAGAGTTGAGACTTCTTTCAAAGATTCTCGGCATTGGTAGCTCACTTTCACCCATTTTTAGCGGCAAGTAACAATGTTCGCATTGCTCTGTTACGCTTTGAAAGGTGTGAGAGGCAGTGAAATTATTGAGTAATGTGACAGTATCTAGTTCACAAGGTTGTCGACACGCTAATGACGTCTTTGTGACGACACGAGTGTCTATAGGCTGCAGTCACGTTTACCATCAAGCGGACCGTGTGCATGTCTTGTGACTTCTCTTTCCCGTGACAATGTGGGGCAACAATATTTTATTTATGTCACTTGCTGATAATGTAATTTTCTATTCATGAAAGAGTTTTTGAAATAATTTCATGGGTTTATTTGTTACTACAAACGTACAAATCCTGTTTACATAGGATTCCATTTTAGATTGTGGTCTCATTTATTTGGAAATATAACATAGCTTATGTTACTTCGTAAAATAGCAATCTTATGGGGACAGAAGTTAAATCTTAGCAAAAAAAGCAATAAAATCCTTTTATTTTAAAATTATCAATACAGATGTACTCGTATAAGCATATTATCTCTAGTCCGCTGTAAACGTTTCTGAAAGTAATGGTTCTTATTACTGAAGATAGATATTTTATCCACCAAAAGGTGCACTTAGAAATTAAAATATATTAATAATTAAAAACAATTATAAATTGTTTATTAACCAATTGACACAAAATAGTGCTTATTAAGTAAATATTTATTTGTAGCTAGAGCAAGATAACGTTTTCGCTGTGATCCGGTTTAGATAAATTAACAATTAATTTACATTTAAATACCGCCACGAACACACACACAGAAACCTGTGTCACAATTATATCTTTTATAAATGTAGCCCATGTCACGCAACACCAGTTGCACTAGTTCGAAATCTATAATTAATTATTTTTATTAAAATATACTTAACTATGCCAAGATAATCTTAATTGCACGTATAAGTACTTCTTGGTAAGTGAAGCAATTTTTAAAGTAACAAAAAATATATGATAAACTCTATACTTTATAATGAAAATGATTGCATTTTAATGAAAAACTAATTATACAGTGATAAGTTTGATAATATTTACTTAGGTCTTTTCGATGTTACAAAAAAGCAATTAAAACGACAATTGTAAAATAAATATCGTAAGAATAAATCGCACAAAATTGTATCAAGATGTATCATAAAAATAAATGTATACTGACCTCATTTTATTATGTGTGTATGAATATAATAATAATAAAGAATGCTAAATATTTAATGATGTAACTTTGCCTATATTCCTTTTTTAAGTTAAAGATGTGAGGCAAACCTCAGAAAAGGTGGGATGACGATATAAGAGAAGTTGCAGGAGTGACATGGAACAGAGTGGCTCAAGAGAGGTTAGAATGGAAAAGGTTAGAGGAGACCTTTGCTGATCAGAAAATAAGCAAGCTACAAATACTAGAACAAAATTGTCTTTTTATATTTTCTACGTTTAAAATAATTCTACGTGTTTAGTTAAGTATTAGGAAAGATCTAAATAAAAGGCTTTATTTTTATTAATTATTATTATATAATTTGACCTATATTCGATACATATGTAGCCCATGTATGTATTCTTGTACTCTTGTATTTATTTATAAGTGTTTTGACAATATAGTCTATATTATTTAAGCATTCTCCGGTTACATTTTAAACCTAATCCGCATCTCACAAAGTATTAAATATTAAAAAATAATAACTATTTTTATTGTTACAGTTTTGCAACAATATTATCAAATATGTTCTCTTCGACGGCGGTTGGCGCATGGAAGTGATCCTAACTCGTGCGCCAAGGGTTGTAGGGTTCAACCGCCACTCAATACATATATTTATATTATAAGTATTTTTTATTTTTTATTATAAAGTCAGCAAATAAGCATACAGTCAACTTGATCGTAATCGCGACCGCAGCCTGCAGCCAATCAGGTCACCACAAAAGTAACTCGTCGCTAATTTTGTGAACTGAAAATACAATGTCACATTACCCAGTAATTTCACTGTCTCTATCACCATTCAAACTGGAACACAGCAATGCAAACTTTTGTCAATTGGCAGTAGAAATAGGTGAGAGTGAGGTACCAATGCAGACCACCTCTGTATGAGGTCTAAGCGGTAAGGTATGATAATAATAATTATTTAATATATAATTAATATTAAAATTAATTAATAAATCATTGTGGTCCATAATCTAAGTATTGCTTGTCTACAGGAAAATAATAGAGAAAATACTCCTTTCACGCGCAACTGATACTAGATTTTCTTTTTTGGTAGATTCCTTCGTACTGACCATCGACAAATTTCCACAGACAGCATCCATCGACAACCGGACCATAATCCTAAGCCATAAGCGAGAACTCGTTCACCTCTCCAATTTTATATCTCCGCGCCTGCGCGCGCGCAATAATGTAGATAAATTGATCTCTCGATCCCTTATTGGATTAATTTATGGTAATACGTTCGGATCGCGATAGCCACTCCGGAGTTACGATTAAACAGTTTTTATGTAAATCCGCCATCTTTGTTCGCAGCGTGGTGTCTGCGGTGTCACTGGGGCGGGGGTTAAGCGACGGACGGGACATGCTTTGGGGACAATCGGAGATTGATTACTTGTCTAAGCTTGAATAGCGGAATGATAGGGAAATGTATACATGCTATCTACTTTTCACTAAATGCATATGTAAGTATATAAAGTATTTACATAAAAAAGTCCATTACTGATTTTTTTATCTGTCTGCTTGTTCTGGATCTGTTGATCTCAAAAATGGCTGGTCCAAGCTAAGTCAGCTAAGTTTTATACTTAATTTGCACCTCCGATTTATTCCCTTCATCGCCTCTAAGTGAGGAGGAGGCCCATAATTACTGCGCTGGGCAGACCTGTTGGCAATCACAGAGCACAACTTTCGCAACGGGGATGATTATTCCCTTAGGAGTAAATTTTCAAAAATCCTTTCTTAGCGTACCCCATACGTTATAAAGGGATATGCAAGATTTAAAAATTCTAATATGTTCCCTTGTATTTTAGGCGTTAATTACTTTCCACTTTGTTAAATTATTGAATTTGTTATAGAGCGACCGAGGCGAACGTATCATAACCAGGAAGGAGAGGTATTACTAATGCGAGTAAGGGAAGCGAAAGAGGTATGATCCATAGTCTCTGCCTATCCCGATGGGACACAGGCGTGATGTTTGTTTGTAAATTATTGAATTTGTTGATTATTTATTTATATTATATTTGTTATAAAATTAGTTACGATAAAAGTAAAAATCGTCAGAATCGATTCCGAGTCCCCGCTCCACGCATGCCTTGCGCCAATCGCATTCATAATCACACAGCAATAGCAGTCGTGATTTTATGACAACCGCGTGCTTGCATAATGCGATGTGTTTTGTTCCTAGTCGGTCGCCAAATGCGGACTTCTAGCCGCTCGCACTCCTGGCTTGTGCCTTTACAGGCCCACTGTCACGGAGGCTTTCACCAAACATAACGTGTTCATTTTAATATAGACGCATTGTGAAAGTAAATATTTTATTTTATAATAATGTGATTTGTCTTAAGCCGAGAGGTACCGGTAAAGTGGAATAGTACCTTCCTAAGATACTAGAACCGACATATGGCATATCCATCCGAAACAGCAGCTGAAATCCACAGAGCGGGGATGTACAGCAGCATCCCCTTCGCAAAAGCTACGCGCTGCGATTCCCAACACGCAAGCAAATACCTACTTGAAGGTTCACTGATATTTTTAAGTGTGCACATTCGCGCAGTGTTTCGCTGTTGATGACTTACTAGGAACGCTCTTTAATTACAAGAAATATCTTATTTATTCAAACGAAATATTACAAGTGCTAAGACGTAACGTAGAAACCACTGAAGGTAATTTTTAAAATAATTACTTGTATTAACCTTGAATAATATCAGGTTACAATACGTTAAAACTTGATTACCAGATTCTCTAATTCCTCATATCAGTCATTGGGGTCCACTGTTGGACATTGGCCTCCCTAGAAAAGGGGCAGTTATTCTCGTAATTGCCACCCTGGGCAAGAGTGTTGGTAATTGAAGAGCGTAGGTTAGCGACGGGGATGCTGCTGCCTGTCTCCTGTACATTTGAGCTACACTGTCTCGGATATACCAGCATCTATCGGTTCTGGTACCTTAGCCTCCTCCTACGACATGGTACAGAGGGATTATTCCACTCTGCTGGTACCTCACGGCCAAATAAATACGTTTTAATGTAACCGAGGAGACATCGCACCGCACGCTCCAACCAAAGGAGTGCCTCAACAAAATATCCTGACAGATAGTCGGCAACATTCTCAGAAAAGGCAAATATTTATCTCAGCCATACGTTATTGTGTCCCTAATGACACTTTTTAATTGTGCCCGCGAATTAACGCGCTCTTTATGCGCGCCATTATGAAAACCAATATTCAGTTGTCGTTAGCATAACATTATATACATCTCTGCGTCCGAGTTGTGTTTCTCTTAACTTATATTTGCGTATGAAATTGCGATGCCTCATTAATTTGTGAAAATGCGCTGTCCCGCGCAAAGGTATGTGGCTGCGTTGGAATTGAATTGGATTTGATAAATAATGATGAGTAATGAATAGAATCGAGCCTGTGTTGGTTGCTGCCGATGTTTTTCTTGCACGTTCTTGATTGAGGGCCCTACGTATGGCTGGAGGGTGTCGCGTGTTACCCATTTCAGTTCCTTTGAATATATAATAACTAGAAGCCCCTCGCAGTTTCACCAGCGATCAATTGTATTGTGGTGTTGATGTTTGTGATGACGATGATGATAGAAAAAAAACAAAAATCCGTTCATTACTTTTTGAGCATATTAATTACAAACAAAATGATATTTTCTCTTAATAACTTTAGTACAGATTAAAAATTACATTGAACCCCCTATGTACCCCTATAAGGGATGCTTTTTGAAATAATATTTTACACGTATTTCATGACTTTCACCAAAGAACCATCATGCACGATTTCATTCAAATAACTTCAAAAACACTAAAGTGTCTTACTAACTTTACACAACCGTTTTACACTTTTAGGGGGATGAATTTTCAGAACTCATTTCTAAGTGCTTCGTTTTAAAAGGAACCGAACTGCAAAATTTCAAGTTTCCATCCCTTTAAGATTAGGTCCTGCGTTGATATGTCAGTCAGTCAGTCAGGTATTCAGTCAGTTAGTCAGGTATTCAGTCATTCAGTCAGCCTCTCCTTTTATTTATATAGATATAATATACTAGTATAATATAAAGACATTTTCTGTAACACTAGCAACTGCTAAGGACTTTGTCCGTCTAAGTGCCACGATTATTATCTCTTAGGGCTTCCTTTTTAAATATATCTGATATATGGGAAGATCTCTTATTATAGTAAGAGATTGTTGTGGTGTAAAAGAGGTATGTCATTAGGTAGAAGAGGTATTAAAGAAGGGCCAGGTCAGAAGTACCAAGAATAAATAAGCGTGTATAAAAGGACTAATGCGAGTCAGGGAAGTGAGAGAGGTATTCCAAGATCGTAACAAGTGGAGATCTATAGTCTGTGCCTACCCTGATGTGACACAGGTGTGATGTATGTATGTATATTTGAGAAGATATTCTTTGATCCATTTGTTATCTACTTTATTTTTATTTATCTATACAAATATGTATATAACGTTTATCTATTTTATATATATATTGTCTGCATCGCTATATATATATATTTTTAATTCGTGTAATAGTTTACTAGGAGATAATGCCAGCTGGCATGAGGTCCCCCATTTGTACGTTTTGTAATATTTTGTGCAATAAAGTAATAAATAAATAAATCTACTGCTACGATGTATATACCACCTCGGTTCGTGTTATATACTTATATATAAGTTAAGTAGCAACAATATGAGTGTTTTTAATTGGCTAACACTGTGGAAGGTTACTGTAATTGAATTGGACTTATTGTCCATAATGTATGGGAACGCTAATTAAACTTTACGTGTTCGGGAAATGTTTATATATCTACATTGTCAAAAGGCACTTACAGTTTAAATAATATATAGTTGAAAAAACTAAATAGCACGCTTTGTTGATTTATAAAAAAAAACTATAACAAAATGAAAATAATGATGAACGAAAAATACTACTAGCATTCAGGCTGCGCGGTTTAATTTGCTCTTACTCAGAGGAATTTCTTTTACCCTGAGGGTCCTGATAATGATAATGAGATAATCTTATCGAAATAATGTATTGGCACCGAATCGTGATATGTGTACAGTTTCATATAAATCTGTCCGTCTAAAGGAGGTCAAAATCGATTTCGACTGAGTCCGTTACTTTTATTTATTTATGTGCTTAAACCGACCTTGTGACCTTCTTCTAACCGGTCCAGGAGTATAATTATAGGTCTAATTGAAATTAAAACAAACAAAGCATTTGGCCGTAGCACCCCTATCGTTGGTAGTTCGTCCATACAAAAATATTGTTATTAAATGGCCATCCAAATACTACAGCGCCTTCGTAGTGTACTCGTATTGATGAATACATTGAGCGCAGCAATGAGGGGCTGGTGACTACTTGTATTTACTACAAAACAATACATATATAATTATTCTTATATACAAAATATACCTATAGCTTTTTCCGTGAGAAACTCTATATCGAAATATGCATGAAAAATGAAGAACGTAACCTTTCTGTCAACATTTCAGGTCCTCAGATCGCAAGCCAACCTCTTGCCAAATCTCATCAGACGTAATATGTGCCACGGGGTACCGGTAGAGTCGAATATCGGTAGGGAGTATCTGTACTAGGTGTCGTAAGAGGCGGCTGAGGTACCGGAACGGGCAGGTGGCGGTAGATCCATCGAACAACGTAATTATAATATCAGATTGGGATCTTTGACTCAATTCAGAAACGCGCCGTGTAAATTGTTGACGATATCAGGCATACATGCGTTATTGAGTCTAAGGAGAGACTTTGAACATAAGGAATACTCGAATATTATATTTTTATTATATTTATTCTACCCCTTTGCCCTAAGCCCAACAAGATACTAATGTACAATTGGAATACATGCAAGTTAAAAGTGGTTTTATAAAAAGTAAATTACCTACTCCTAACCGATTCTTAGGTCACGGCGCACACATTATTTTACACATTTTAATAATTTTTATAACACAATATTTCACATAATTAAAACCGATGATGCATGCACAAATGGACGTAAATTATTTTAACGCAATTAAACTGCTATTACGAGATTATTACGTTATTTTTGTTAGTGCAGCGTGCATGTTAAATAATATTCAGATTTATTATACTGCATGCTCATGAAATCTAAGTGTTCAACATATTTTTTAAACATACTATATCCGCATCCGTCTTGTCTATGATAGCATAGCATTGTGTGTGTGTGTTTTTTTTTTATTTTTGCCTTAGTTGCTGCGTATCACTAAATTTATAGTCGACATGATATCCCTACTAATATTATAAATGCAAAAGTAACTGTCTGTCTGTCTGTCTGTTACGCTTTCCCGCTTAAACCTCTCAACCGATTTTGATGAATTTTGGTACAGACAATCTTTAGACCCTAAGAAAGGACATAGACTATTTTTTAATTCGAAATACCCTTAATTAAATTGTAAGGGGTCGAGAAGGGGGATGAAAAGTTGTTTGCTGGTATCGCTATTTTTTGAGCTCGAAACATTGATGAAATTCAAAGTTTATATGAGTTAAGTTAAAAAAGTATGGTACTCAAAAAATCTATTCCACGCGGACGAAGTCGCGGGCACAGCTAGTTATATATATGACAATGTACCTGTACAGCAAGTTTGACATACAAGCATACATGGTTGTAATATCACAAGGCTATTGCTAGCGCGTGTAATATAACATCACATTATCCAGTAATTTCACTGCCTCTCTCACACTTCAAGCCAGAACACAGCAATGCGAATACTGATGTTTGGCGGTAGAACTAAAACAGAGTGAGGTACTTATACAGCCGATCATTGTATGAGGTGTACCTCATTTCTAGAAATTTGTAAAACACAGATTAAATAAGACACAGAACTCATCGAAAATCGAATTAAAATACATAGGGTACTTTTTAATTTGAATTACACAGACAGGATTGCGCTGAACACAGGCCGCATACTACCGATCCTATTGGAGATCACTTGGAGTGGCTTATATGATGATGATGATGGTACAGACAGACGCGTTAAGATGTTTTTTCATAATATGCAATGATGTTATATTTATAGAGTAACAAAAAAATTCGACATCTTTCATCCCATTTTATTTATTCTTATTTCAACTGCTACTAACTAATTAGTTTCGTGATATTATAACACTGGTGGCCACCCACTACTTTGCCTGTGTACAGATCTTACAGCTACAACGTTGTAAAGTTTCATAAAGTTGTAGCACCATTGGCCATAGGGTCAAAATAACTCTAATCGACGGTAGTTATTGCGTAAAGATAACTTATCAATCATCTGTTCTCGTTAGTAAGGATACTAGCGAGCCGCCTCAGTCTCGCAAGGGTTGCAATGAGCTTGAAAGTTTGTTCATCATCATCATACCAGCCATTTAAAGTCCACTGCTTGACAAAGGCCTCCCCTAGAAAGGGGGTATGTTGCCCATAATGGCCGCGCTGGGTAAGCGTTAGCAATCGCAGAGCGAAGCTTTTGCGAGGGAAGCTGCTGCCTATTTCCGCCCTGTATTTTTTTGCATGGATATACCACCATTTAGTGCTGGTACCTGAGTCGCCTCTTACGACACCTAGTTCAGGGGGGGGTACTATTCTACTCTGCCGGTACCTCATGGCTAATGAGGTTAAAAACTGTTTATTGTTAGTTATCTTAGAGAGATATGCCATTTGCGGACTATTTTGTTGACTTTTTGAAGGTGTACGATTATATAATATATTATTTTGATATATCTCGAAGGGTTCAGCTAGCGTTAGCAATCGCATTAATGTGTTTATTTACCACATTACATTACTTCTAAATCAAAACCCGTTGCGTAGTTTTAAACACCAAAGCATGCATAGTAAGAAACAGACAGCGCAAATCCATTTTATTTTATACTATGTAGTGATATAAAAAATTACTAGGCAAGAAAGAATATCGTGAGCACGTAAAAGAGGCTGCCTTCAAACATAACGCAAAAAAAACATACTCCTCCAAAATTATTCTGAAAAATCTTCAACGCCGTACAAGACAGAAGTAAATGCAGACCCAAATTCCTCGCAAAAGAAATACCAAGTTCGACAATAAAGTAGGCGAGGGGGTGTGCGGGGGCGCGCCCGCGGGGCGGAGGGGGTGGCGCACATTTTATACAAACGATGACATAAATACTCATTTGCAAGAACAATATCCGATATTGAGTGAGCCCTGTCTTGGCAGACGGGTACAGTGGCGGGCCCGCGCACCCGCCCACACGGAATTGGAAGATGTTCCAATTTCAATTCCAGTTTGGCCTATTTGTTGTGGAATTGATGGAATTATATTCTGTATTTGTTTATTGTATTAAAAATACGTATTTGTGCGAGGAACTATATATTTCATTTTTTTGTTATGGTGGTTCAAGCTTGTTATGAAAGAAGAAAGTAGAATAACCTTAAAGCTTAAGCTTCTTGGAACGGTTGGTATAAACAGACCTGGTCAGCCTCAGACGCCAGCCAAAGTAGACATTTTGGTCCACCTTTTTATTTCGTTTTATGATTGCACGTAGAGAATTCAAAGAAAATACGAACGGCCATACGACGCAATAGAAAAAAAAACAAAAGTTTCAAATAATTCCCTAATAACATGAAACAGAAGTTTCAGGCTTTGGTTATTTTAATAAGATTATTTATTGTTGCGTAAATGGTTTTAAATTAAATCTCAATTCAAATAAAAATATAGTAAAGTATCTACTATGATATGTTTAAAGTTTTCAATACTAAACCAAATAGACTGCATCATCATCATACCAGCCATTGAAAGTCCACTGCTCGACACAGGCCCAAGAAAGGGAGAATTCTGCCTATAATTGTCGCGCTGAGCGCATTGGTGCCGCCCATCACCGCCTTGTGCATTTGAGCTGCATTAGACTTATAATAATTGAATACGAGTTAGATTGAGCATGTACAAGACCTAATAGCAGACACCATCATTACCTAAAATTAAATAGCTCATAAAACAAATAAAACCGCTAAATACGAGCGTCCCGCAAGCAAGTTAATAACAAAACTTCAAGCAACCATACTCTTACATTACAATAAAAATCCACAACTTCCAAACTCAATATGAACTTTTAATCCGAGCAAGCGTTGCCGGGTACCCGCGTCCGGGTATCCGGGTATCGGGGCCGGCAGTGTACCGCGTTCATGTTTATTCACCGACCGCCCCCCGGCCGATATATTTATCGGTTTGCACCCGCCCGTACCTACGTGGAATTTACTATAGCGCACTACTCAAAATTTGTCTTACACTTTACAGCAGTATGCAGATGCGAGTTTGGCAGGCACGGAACGCTGTAACTCGCGCTTGTTCATCGGCCGCCCTCTGACGGACGACTCACGGCTCACGGAATGTGTACTGTGTATAGCGTTGCCAACTTCCACTGAACTGGAGCAGTGCACTAAAAAAAATAACTTATGGAGCTCAGGCGCAGGTAATTGGTTTGATTTGTCGTCCTCGATAAGGCCCGCGTGTCACCGTACTTTTGCTAAAGGATGCGTTTACCATACGAATGCCTTTGGAGTAACGATACCGCTGTAATAATGGATATGAATATAAAAATCTCTGTTTACATTACTTGGTATTTTTGTAATTAATGGTGATAAGGGAAAAAATATAAACATGATAACGACTGTATTTATCACTTAAGCAAATATTTGCCAGCGCATTGCCAACTTTGTGACTTGAAGATATGATGTCGCATTATCCAGTAATTTGACAGCCTCTCTCACCCTTCAAACCAGAATACAGCGATGCGAACACTGCTATTAATAAGTAAAAGTAAGGTACCATGCAGACAACCTTTTTAAGAGGTTTACCTCTAGTAAATGTTATTGATGTGTACGTAGCTTTACTATTATATATAAACAGTAATATAATAAAATATAATATATATATACCTATAAATATTTTGTTGTGATTGCATAAACTTTTAAACATCAACTTCAAATGAATATTTCTCAGATAAATAACGTGACTAATTTTTATAGAAACGTAAATATAAGTAATATAATTTATTAAAAGCCATTTCAAAAAGAACCCATATTTATTTATTAATAAATTAATTTGTTAATTAATATGGAAAATTGCTGTCTTAAATCATAAATGTAACTTCGTCGTTAAATTACACTTAAAGTAGATATAATAAGCATGTCTATTTTACAGCGATCTTTTTCTCAATTCTAAGTTAATATTTATTCTAATATTTAAAAATAACGATATATCTGGCCGCGTTAGCCGTGAGGCACCGGCAGAGTAGAATAGTAACTCCACCTGTACCAGATATCTTAAGAGGCGACTAAGCTCCGGAACCGGGAGATCCAAAATAGTGCGGCTCAAGTGCATAGGGCGGGATTGGCATCTCCGCCGCGAAAGCTGTGCTCTGCTATTGCCAACATGCTTGCCCAGCGCAATACAATATAGGCAAAACTCCCACTTTAAGACCTATATCTAGCAGTGGACTTCCAATGGCTGATTTAATGATGATCAAGCCACTTTTTTTTTTTTTTAAATTCCCACAACATCTCATACATTGACCTGACTCCGTGGTAAGTCGCTTAAAGCACTTGTGTTACGAATGCCAGACAACAGAGGAATCACAAATATACTACTTAAATACATATATTTTACACCCATACACAGAGCAAACACAAATATCATCATATAAATATTTGCTCTGGGTGGGAATCGAACCCACGACCCCTGGTGCACAAGACAGGATCACTACCATCTGCGCCATCGGGCCCGTCGTTGATAATGCTAATAATATATATATTTATCTAGTAAAAATATAATGCACGCATAATCATATAACACAAAACACCGCAGAATACCAGCTCAACTAAATATGTGGCAGATTCACAGCGAGCCACTCGTCAGGCAATCAACGAGGTATCAATCCGACATCAATTAGTCGACACTGGTCATACGATACCACACCCAGCACGGAGCTGGACGCGGTGACGTTTGACAAAACCACTGCCGTGATCACTGCTAGATTAGATAGGACGCGGCCGCCCGGGCTCGGCCGGGGCTAGTCACTCTACTGGCAATCAACAGTGCGTCAATCCCTACTGACCTGCGAGTATTAATTACAAGACAGTGATCCGCGAAACGTGTGCGGAATCGCGGACGTGGCATTTTGTTATCACTCGTCAAAATTCGACAATAGCTTTATTCAATAAATAAATTGATGTTTACTTCATTTAACATCTCATACATGACCTGCCTCCGCGGCAAGTCGCTTAAAGCACTTGTGTTACGAACGCCAGACAACTCAGGAATTACAAATTTGCTACTTAATCACTTTAAACAGTAACAGTTTCATTTTAACAGTAGTAATCAAACAGAGTGGGGTACCGGCGGAGTAGAATGGTACCTCCCTCTGTACCAGGTGTCTTAAGAGGCGACTGAGGGACTGCAACTGGTAGATGGCGGTATTTCCATCCTAAATAGCGTAAATACTGGCTGATATGATGATGATGAATTAAAGAAGTTATTTTTTATAAAATTGTATGTATTTTCTAGTACATTTTGTAAAAAATAAATGTTTACATTAACTTTTTAGTAACTTTTATGGTGTCAAATTGAACGTTCATCATTTCATATATATATATTTATATATATACTGTTGTTAAAATAAAAGGTAGAAATGTTAATTATGAAATAACAGTTTATTGATATTTAAGGATATTATAATTTGCCGATCGCACTTGAGAGAAAAAATATGGCAGAGAGAGTAGTGAGGGGCACAACATTACTCTTTACAATTAGTAGGGATGGGACATCATTGGTGGCGCTGATGTTCAATTACAACATCCTCCCTTGAACACAGGCCCATCTTGCAGCTTGGCTTGCGGAGTGGCTTTAGTCAGGATATCGGCAACCATCTCTTCAGTATTGATATAGCGCACCTAAACCTTCTTTTCATTGATTTTGTCCCTTACAAAATGATGCCGGACGTCTATGTGTTTCGTCCTGCAGTTATATCCATCAGTACCTGAAAGTTTAATGCAACTTTGATTATCGCAATAAACAACTATAGCCCGTTGCTTGAGATGTGGCCAAAATTCTTCTTGTAGCTGTTTTAGCCAAATCGCTTCTTGTGTACATGCCGACAAGGACATGTATTCAGCCTCTGTCGTCGAGAGTGCTACAGTGGGTTGACGTTTTGAATTCCAACATATGGATCCTCCCTGAAAGATAAAAATGTAGCCAGTACAGGAGCGTCTGTCATCTTCAGAATTAGCCCAATCTGCGTCACAGTAGGCGTGAACTATATCTTCATCTTCATCTTGCTTAAACATCAAACAAATGTTTTCAGTTCCTTTTAGATATCTCAATACACGTTTCAATGTTACCCAATGTTTCATTTCTGGTTTAATATTATATTTACTTAGGTAATTTACAACATAGTTAATGTCTGGTCTTGTGCCTTGAGATAAATATAACAGACATCCAATTATTTCCTGATAAGGAATGTTTTTTAATATTGCCTCTTCTTGGCCAGTTGAATGTAGTTTTGCCTGAGGATCTATAGGTGTCTTGACAGGTTTACAGTCTGACATGCCATATTTATGTAAAATTTCTTATCATCAGAGAGTACACGATTGGGCACCCGCCTTCTCAGGGTGACATTAGAATAACATTGTTCATTAATGCTGTCATCGGTTAATTCACTGCTGCTTGGAATGTAAGTCCTGTCATTTGCATCTTTTTCCAACGTTAATGAAGCAGTTTGAGACTTTTGTTGTGTCATAGTTTGAGTTGAATTTGAATCTTCAATGAATAAAACATCTCTGCTTTTCACAATGGTTTTTTTCTTCCTATCCAGTAATCTGTAGCCCTTTGTGTTTTGACAGTAGCCAACAAATGTCATTTCTGTAGATTTGGCATCCCATTTCTGTCTTTGTTGTTTCGGTACATGAACCATGGCCTTACACCCAAATATTTTCATGTGACTAATATTAGGTTTCTTTCCGGACCACTTCTCTTCTGGTGTCATGTCATTGAGTACTCGAGATGGGGATCTGTTCAAAATATAGGCGGCTGTGGATACAGCCTCAGCCCAATAGATCTTTGGTAGATTGGCATCACTAAGCATGCACCTGCCACGTTCTACGAGTGTTCTGTTCTTTCTCTCACTCAGGCCGTTCTGCTGCGGAGTGTAGGGTGTGGTTGTTTGGTGCTTGATGCCACTGTCTGTAAGATATTTTGAAAATTCTTTATTGCAATACTCGGTGCCGTTATCTGTGCGTATTACTTTTATTTTCTTTCCCAATTCATTTTCAACTTCACATCTAAATTCATGAAAAACTTTTGTTATGTCCAATTTGCTTTTCAGAAAATATACATACACTTTTCTTGAATAGTCATCAATGAATGTTATGATATATTTAGCCCCTCCCATTGATGTGCACTCCATTGGACCACAGAGATCTGAGTGAATAACCTCTAGTTGTGAAGTTGATCTTGAACCTTCATTTTTAAAAGGTAGCCGTGTCTGCTTTCCTTCTAAACACGGTACACAAGTTTTATTCTCACTTTTTGTTATCTTTACCCCTTCTACACAATTTTCTAGTTTTTTAACATCATCGTAATTGAGGTGACCCATTCTACGGTGCCAAACATCTAATGTTTCAGAGCTATCGGTGGCAGAAATATAGGCGTCCCCTCCAACAGTATTCAGTTTGTACATGTTGTTTGTTAGTCTTGCCGTTGCTACTAATTGTTTCTCTTTATTATAAATATTACAGCCAGTATTGTGAAAAATAACTTGACAGCCATTCTTCACTAATTGACTAACAGACAGCAAGTTAGTACTGAGTTCCGGAATGAATAAAATGTCTCTCACCTGAACTGTGTTTACTTTACCGTCATTACACCGGAGACTGAGATCCAAATTTCCCATCTGCTGTGCAGTAACTGAAGAATTATTGGCCACCTTTATATTATGTAACGGAGGTGTCTTGATTTCATATAACCAATCAGATCTTCGAGTCATGTGCATGGATGCACCAGAATCCACATACCAGTCCAAGTCTTCTGTGGTAGAATAGGCTGAAAAAACGGCAGCATAATTTTTATTAGTATTAGAGTCCTTTTTATTAAAGAAACAATTTTTGCTCAAATGTCCGTGACGGTTACAATTGTAGCAACGGGGACCTCGGGGTTTATTTTTATTATTCGGAGGGTAGTTATTCTTTTTTTGATGGAACTTGTGCTTTGTGTACAATGCGGTAGTATCAGATTCTTTTTTGACCTCTTGTAACAATTTAGTTTTAATTGAATCTGCACTAATTTTGACACCAGAGCTTTCCAAACCCATAATCATCGGCTTATATTGGTCGGGCAATCCCGCCAACATTAGGGTTCCTAGCCATTCGTCATCCACTTTGAAACCAATGTTTCTCAATTTGTGCGAAGTTGTTACTATTTTATTTACGTATTCCTCAATATCGGTACAATTTTCTAAATTTGTATTAATGAGATCACGTAAAAGCGCCACTCTCCTTTGTAATCCGGAGTCTTCGAACGCAGACTGAAGTTTGACCCACACCTCTTTTGCACTCTGGGCATCTTCTATGTGGTGATAATTACAGGGGTCAACGAGGAGAATGATTTTGCTCTTGGCCTTGACATCTTTCTTCGTATCAGCGGTTTCCTCTCTGGTTGGATCGACACATGACCACAATTCCTCGTGCTCCAAATATGACTTCACGGCAAATTTCCAGCTATTGTAATTGTCCCTCCCGGTCAGTTTATCAATATGCACGGTGTTCATCGACATTGCTTCGGAAACTGAATGGAAATAAGCTGAAATAAAACCTAGCCGGCGACCTAACCTTAAACCTTTTTTTAACTCGCGATACTTTTCGGAATAAACTGAAATATTTCTAAATTTTACTGTCAAGGGCTGGGCCCATAACCTGTTGTTAAAATAAAAGGTAGAAATGTTAATTATGAAATAACAGTTTATTGATATTTAAGGATATTATAATTTGCCGATCGCACTTGAGAGAAAAAATATGGCAGAGAGAGTAGTGAGGGGCACAACATTACTCTTTACAATTAGTAGGGATGGGACATCATTGGTGGCGCTGATGTTCAATTACAACATATACATATAAAAATATAAATCTCCTGTCACGATGTTTGTCTTCGATGGACTCCTAAACTACTGAACCGATTAGGATAAAATTTTCACACCATATGTAGTTTCCTCCAACTTGAGAGATAGGATAGTTTATATCTCAATATATAGTCGCAATTTTGTTTAATTGAAAATTACTTGTCTATAATTAATTGACAAAAGATTCTAACAGATGTCGATATTTTTAGACTGGATTAAGTTAGTACTAGAATTAGCCACCATATTTTTTTACAAATATCATCTATGTTAAAAGCATGGTGGTCCCCGTGACTGATGTTCTCCTACCGTTCCTCTTAAATTGTATACTTCAATGTTATATAACAATAACTTTAGCCACAGTAACGCGTAGCCGGGTCTGCTAGTATATATATATGTATTACACAACTTTTCGGGTTAGAATTTTAAAATTTTCCAGGGAGTTTTCTTTTTTTAATGTAGGGCAGCACTTCAAAATGAATTTTTAAAAATCACCTCATGAAGTTAGGATAAAGCTTTGCTGTGTTTGAAGTTATTCGAATGAAATTCAGTATAAAGGCTTTTTATGAAGAGTCATGAAACACTTGTAAAATATTTTTTTAAAATCATTCCTTAAGGGGGATAAGTTAGAACGAAAGTTCTACAATTTAACGCGCGCGAATACGCGGGTATTTCGCGCCATGCGCCATACCAGTATTCTTATACAGGGATAAAAAAATTGATTTACGTAAACATAGATATAAATTAATACATAGTAAATATAAATACAATACATAGATATAAGTTCACACAAAATTACACAAATTAATTAGAGCAATATTCCCCTTTTTTTGGGGAGAACTACGTCCAGCAATGGACTTATAATAACTGGTACGATGAACAATCCCAGTTATTATAAAAATAAAACTTAAATACATATATAATACTCACATATATATAAAAACAGAACAAACACAAATGTTGATCACATAAATGTTCGTCCTGGTGGGGTTCGACCCTTAAGACAAAATCAAAAAGGTGCGAGTTAACACGCGGGGAACTGCCTCGTCCGATGTTCCGCGCTCCGTCCGGTATCAGGCGGCGGTAGATTGATGAGCTACCCATTACACAGGGTGTCTGCACACACTTCCGTGTAAACGTGTCTCATTACAGCGGGGGGGGGGGAGCGGTAACGGTACCTCCGAGCCACTGATACTGTGGGAGCCGATGTCTTGATCTACTTTCATCGTGCATGGACTTGGCTTTAGTGGGATCGACTAGTGCCCCGCCCTCGTCGTGGCTTGCATATCTAAATTAGGACATATATCATTCTGATATATAAAATTCTCGTCTGAGTCGTTTAAGTGAAAGAGGATTCAAAATCAATAATATTTGTTGAAAGTAGTAAAAAATTAATTAAAAATAACTTTTAAAATAATGTAATAAAATTACAACAAAGTAATTGTTTTTATTTCCTATTTGTATTTCTAAACCTGCACATTGTCCCTTACGATTATTGAATTTATGACTGTCTATAATCATTATAATATAAGTTGGCAAAATAATGATGAAGTTACAAAAGAGACATCCAAAACAATTGAAAGCTATGGAGAACAAGTCTAAGCATACTTTATATCAATTCGCGTCTAATTTCCTAATAAAATCTAAAACCACATAAGTGTTCCGAACATACATCCAGATAATAGTATTAATTCAAAAGGTTGCGTGAAAGCGAAATTCGATAGAGACGAGGCGATATGTGCATCCTTACTACGTACCAATTATTTGATATAAATCCAATGTTAACCTCCGTCATAACTGAATAAATGTTTCATGTACATTTAATTATAATTAGCAAAATTTAATCCCTGAAACTGTAGCTTGAACTTTTAGATGAGGTACATTTAACGTTGAGGTAACGGTAGATTTGTTGTCCGACTGAGGTCCGGAACCGACAGATGACAGCATATTAACCCGAAACAGTGTCGCTCAAATATATCTGGGTGGGGACGGGCAACAGCATCCTCACAAAAATGCACCCTGCAATTGAAACCACGCCTGCGCAGCGTGACAATAAGAACTTATTTCCTACTTTCTTGGGGCGAGATATGTCCAGCAATGCACATTCCCTGGTTGATATGATGATAAGACATCTGAAAATAGCCGCCTGGATCACCCAAATCTGCATATATCTATATGCATATCCGTTACAGAAGGACAGACAGATACTTTCGCTTTTTACGAATTCGTCCATATGATGTTTACGTTACATTATAAGCGTCCTTCGGGAACTCTAGAATTATATTTTCTTGGAATCTAAAGTAAATGCAGTATGTAATTTCCAAAGGCTCAAGCTACGCGATAATTCAATAATATTGAGTCGACAAATCGACATCCGCATCATAATATAAATAAATTCATACCACAGAGGAATCACAAATATAATACATATTTAACACCCAAATACCGAACAAACACAAGTATTCATCATACAAATGTTCGTCCTGGGGAGTGGGAGGGGGTGGGGACTCACATCCCTTGGCTACCAATACTATCTGCGCCATCGGGCCCATCAAATTATAATAAAAGAATGAACTAGCGAGGAAAATTATAAATTCCAGTTTCAAATCCAGTTCATTTGCAAGTCAGAGAGCATCTAGTCTGCAGATAAGTTAAAATGAAAGTGGGAGTAAGTTGGCGCACCGAACTCGTATCATCGGAGGTAAGTATCGGAAAACAATAGCCGAGTTACACGAGCGAACCTCTCCTACCTCCGCCATACTCCTCGAGCCACACGCCCCTGCTTTGCCTCACTACCAGATAATACAATCCCTCACAATATGACTAAGTCGACCAACTCGTATACAAACAGCGTGACAGTAAGCATCTACGCATCCTATAGACTCTCGTACTTTCACAAGGATATCACTAGTACGTTGCCAACCTTGTAAACCGTTGTAGATTAAGTCACATTACCCAGTAATTTCACTGCCTCTCTCTACCTTCAAACCGGAACACAGCAATGGACATTGTTTGGCGGTAGAAATAGGTGAAAGTGCGGTACTGATGCAAACGACCTTTGTATGAGGCCTGCCTCACTTGGAGGCCTACGCGGACTATTAACTTTTATCAATTCGTGTTACGATGACTTATCTATATTAATATAAAGAGGAAAGACTTGATTGTTTGTTCGTTCGTTACGGATTAACTCAAAATCTTCTGGACCGAATTTAAGTGCCTACACCATGAAAGAGCTACTTCATTACTAAATAACATATGGTTTTTTATTATTTTGTATATTAAGTTTTATACATTTATTAAGTTTTGTACATTTTACCCTTTAAATACTCTACCTCAAAACTCTATTAAAACTCCTAAAGTTTTAATAGTTAGACAATTGTACTACCAAGAACTTATTCTCAAACAGCATAAACTATGTAAACCTGAAAATAAACTAACTCATAGTAGACAAAGGTATGTGGATTTCCAAAATATACATCAGCCATGTCGTACGCGGTTCGACCAGCGATTTCAAAATTTTGCAGGACCATTTATTTATAATAAAATCAACCATGAAATAGATATTCATGACACAAATAAGCACACATGCAAAACAACAGTAAAGGAATGGCTGCTGACATTGGACTACAACAAGACAGAGGAATTGCTAACAATATTATGCTAGACTGGACTATATTTATTGTTACTATTATTGTTTATGTATACCGTATATACACAGTATAGCTTTATATTCTGTGAATTTGTGTAATGTGTGCGTAAATAAAGTGTTGTATTAACAAACCCTTGCATTATATTAGAACATATACACACAATTCCACACCTACATGCACACTACAGAGCATAGGTGCCTATAAGGACAGGCTAGACCTATTTTAGTTACCTAAGTATCAAAGTGTATTTTAGTTTAGGTTTCCTTTTGTAGTTGAATAAAGTTATTATTATTTCGAAAAAAATTAGAGACCGACTACGCCTCAACTAACTACCTAAAACGAAACTATAAAAATAGGATATGTATTTTTGTGCGTCTGTAACGAATAAACTCAGAAATTACTGATATAATTTTAAAAACTCTTTCATGAATAGAACATTATATTATCAGCAAGTGACATAGGCAGCATATTATATCCCGATATCGTTACGGAAAGGGGAAGTACGCGAGTAAAACCGCGGAGCGTTGCTTGTTTTAAATATGTTTGGTAACACAAGACACAAGAGACTACATAATTGAGGTTATTATGGACCTAGAGCGGTCTCGGAAACGTATCCAAAGTTGGTTGGCGATTTGACCCATTGTATCACAACTTGTTCCAAGCTCCATCAGAGGTATCGGAAAACAATACGGCCCCTTACTTATAGACCCGGAGGCTTATTGAAGAGGGCTCCTCTCTCACTGCACGCCTGGAGGTCGACAAATTCATCTCTCCAACAATAAAATATATATTATTTTGTATTGCTTATTAGCTTGTCTACTTTGCTATTTGATTTGGAATTTATCGTATATTAGATAGATATTCATCGAAGAACCAGGCAAATAGCTGACGTTACAAGTGTTCATTATTCTCATCATAGGACAAAGGCCTCTCCAAGAAACAGGTTTTTGCCCATAATTGAAGTGCTGGTCAAGCGTGTTGGCAATCGCAGAGCGCAGCTTTCACTACGGGGATGCTGCTGCCCATCCCCGCCATGTGCATTTGTTGAGCTGCATGGTTCCGGATGGATATACCGCCATCTGTCCACTCTGGTACCTTAGTCTAATAATTTACTCTGCCGATACAAGTAACAACTTACCTTACCTTACTTACAAAGTTTGTATCAACATTTACACGCGTCTCGTCAAAATCGCTACAGCCATTTTGAAAACCAGTAAACAGCCAGTGAGGTACTGGCCAAGTAGGATAGTACCTCCCCCTTTACCAGGAGTCGTAAGAGGCGACTAAGGTACCAGAACCGACAGATGGCCGTAGACTCTTCCGAATCAATGTTTTTCAAATGCGGTGGGGATGGCCAGCAGCATCCCCACCGCGGAAGCTGCGCTCTGCGATCAAAAGCCCATTTTCTTGGGGAGGCCTATGTCCTATGTAAGCAGTGGACTTCTAATGGCTGTAATTATGTATATAGTGAGTGTCCTTTATTTATTTATAAAAATGAATTAAACTGTCTGGTCTATCTGTTTGCATCGCATAATCTAAACGAAATTATATAGCTGACGTTACAAGTAATAATTCAAACTACTTTTACTTCGCAAACAAAGTCTTACGAAGTTTGCATCAACATTTACACGAGTCCCATCAAAATCGCTACAGCCATTTTGGAGATCAGTAAACAACCAGCTCAGATAGAGCCAGAATAGAGCTTAAAAAAAGCTATCACCATAGACTTTTACCATTTTTTTACGATTTCGCAATATACGATGTTACTTGTAATAAAATACTTTTCTAAATATTAATATAACGCGGTTAATTCTAGTAAATGAGGGAATTAGTTCTAGAGAACTAATGCGAGTAAGAGAAGCGGGAGAGGCATGCCAAGATCCATAGTCTCTGCCTACCCCGATGGGAGAGGTGTGATGTATGTATGTAAAAGTTTACACGAGTGAAATGCCCCTGAATATGTAAATAAACTATCAGACAGACGTGTCAATCGCTAACTGAACAAGTACTATAATTATGTGTAATAAGCCTGTGATTAAAGCAACACTTAACAGCTTCACAGCTCGCTTAATATAGTGATCTTGCAGTACCATACTGTTCGCGCCTACAGCGTGGGAACGCGAGCGTTCGAAATTATAAATCAATAAAAATAAAGATAAGTGTAGGTGATAATTGTATACGTTCAAATCAAAACATAACATATACTCGTATGTCAATCTAGAGAACGGTTGCTGAAAGGTAACTGAAACGCGAACAACAATTGTGAAGTCTATACTTCATAAGTCACTGATATAATATTCCAGTAACATCTTAAACATTGACCGTGGTAAGTCGTTTAAAGCACTTGTGTTACCGACATCAGATAACAGAGGAATCATAAGGACGATACTTAAATACATAAATATTACATATATACAATAAATATATACATAAGTATTTGATCTGGGTGGGAATCGAACCCACGATCTCTAGCGCTTAAATTAGGATCACTACCATCAGCGCTATCGTGCCATATATATAAAAAAATAAACTGACTGACTGACTGATCGACATATCGACGCAGAGCCTAAACTATAAGGGTTATTAACTTGAAATTTTGCACAAGTGTTTCTTATATAGGTAACGTTTGAACTAGTATGGTATGAAACTTTGCTCATTTTAATTCGAATTCGCTCTTTCGAATGAAATTCAGTATAGAGGTTCTTAATATATATTACATAGAAAGTCATCCCTTAAAGAGGTGTACGGGAGTGCAATGTTAGTATGAAAGTTCTGAAACTTAACGCGGCTGTAATAAACCGCGTTTTAAAGCCGTTAATAGTTTTACAGTAGATTTTTATGAATAGCGTAACCCGTAAATGTTACGAAATATTACGATTCCATGGACTAATGACGTAACGTAGCTATCCTTCACTCGTAGATTGGTCAGGCTCACTTTATTTATGATTAATACAAGTATTTATAATTACCCAGCGTCCATCAAGCCTCAAGTCATCAGCGAGACTAATTCCCGCGGAGCCAGGAAGCGCTCACTCAAGCGTGCCGCGCGGCTTCGCCCATAAATTAATCGAGTCGCAAGAAAGTGATTGACAGCAAAATAATCGCAGTTCTCTGGTCCGCGTCACACGGCGACGTCGCGCGCGTCCGGGGCGTAGCGTTAGCGAGAATGTGTGCTAATAAAAATGTATGAAGTTGACCTTGAAAGTTATTAGGACAACTTGAACAAAAACAGCCTGTAGTTATGTGCTAAAAATCTTTGTCTATCGATTAAGTAGGATATTAATATAGATATTTAGTTTGAGTAAGCCGCGCCCCGCGGTTTCATCCGCATATCTCCCGTTTCAATAAGAAAAATAACCTATGTCCCATCAAATAGTCAGACAGACAGAGAAATCATTTAGGTTTTTTTTCGTTAGTACTGTATATACTTTCACTAATTGATACATAAACTATCCTCCCATTTCTCAAGTTTGAATGAACTGAAGAAAAAATAAATAAAAATGCTTCACACGTTTAGAATTTCATCCTAGACAAACACTTAGACATGTGATTATCATACATAAAGATATGCATTTAGTAAAGACCTTTTAATTTGATTTCACAATCATCATCATCATTATCGTCATCTACAACATACTACGCTCTACGATTCCCGCCACGTTGGCCCAACACGGCAATTATAAGTAAAATTCCCAATTCCTTGGAAAGGCCTACGTCCAACAATGGACTTCCAATGGCTGAATTAATGATAAACAATTCTTAAAATTAAAACGTCCATAAAAATACTAATTAAACCGAGTTTTTCTTAAACCAGTTAAAAGAGTAGTTTTAATACTACACAGCCTGTATTAATCCAGCATGAAGTGTTCGTTTAGTGAAAGAATTTCTAAAATCGGTGCAGTAAGTTTTTCAGCCCATATGTTAGAAACAAAAAAAAACAATTCTTTCCCTTTAAAATATTATTAGATAAAACACTCCTGAGGCTGTCATTATGTGACATTGGCCGTGATGAGCACATAATAACTGTGGCGTGTAGGACGCGGCGCGCGTGCAGCAGTCATCATTAATTTATGACTGTTACATTATAGTAAACTTGAATTGCCTATGTGGCAAACTGAAAACAGGTAACTGTTTCATATTGTAAGATATATGGATCGACTGCAATTAAAGCTAGAATTCATCTATCTTACCAACCAAATGGTGTCAAAGTCATAAACTCAATACTATATATAAGAATTTGGTTTGGTTTGGACATGTGGAAAAGAAGGATGAAAGTAGAATGGCTGCATAAATACAATCATTTGCAAAAAAGGGGCGGTTTTGGTTTTAATTCTTCTTTAAAAAAATATGGTACCAAAATGATTTCAATCATTTGTACATGTTACTGGCCGGTTTTAAAAATGCCGTGGTGTTTAAAACAGTACGAGACCGACAATACGAGATCAGTACGACCGGCTCCGCAGACCATCAGAGAGCTGAAGAATGTGATTACCGAGGATTGGGAACGTATTCCGCAAGCAAGTATCCGGGATATCCTCGCTAGCATACCCAGACGAATTCAAGCTGTGATTTCAGCTAGAGGGGATCACACTTGATACTAAACATTTATCTGCTTTTACTTTATTAAAAAAAAAACAAACAAAAATCTTTGTTAACTTTTACTTCACGAGCATATGCACTTCTGGCGAGCATACACTACTAGTGAACTTTAGCATTAAAACTCATAAATTTTATCAAAATTTTATGATAATACTGACGAAAACGATTATTTGCTTATTAATTTACCGAATTGTGAAAGTAAAACCACCTAAAATTATCAAACAAACCAAAAGTAACATTTGAAATGGTTTATTGCTTAGGTGCCTGTTTTTTTGCAAATGAGTGTATATAATCGGAAGTGAATGGAAGAGGACGACCTAGGTAAACATATCTTAACCTGGTAGAAGACGTATTAAAGAGGAGCCAGGTCAGAAGTGCCAAGAATAAACGAGCATGTACGAAAGGTCTAATGTGAGTAAGGAAAGCGAGAGCGGTATTCCAAGATCGTAACAAGTGGAGATCTAAAGTCTCTGCCTACTCCGGCGGGGCACAGGCGTGATGTATGTGTGTATAAAAATTATGTGTCATGGTGTTTGTCTGAAATGAACATGCTATAGGGTGGCCTATGTTCAAGAGTGGACGTCATACGGCTGATATGATGGTGATGATGCTGACGATATATACATGGGTGAAGCTAGATCAGTGAAATATGCGATTTAAGCCACTTCTAACTTACAGTAGGATTTGTTTCCTAACACTATGGTCCTTTTGATTTTCACATTGTCAGTTGGAATTAGATGTATTTTTTTCTTTTATGTCGACCATAAGACGCTTTATTTATATTTATACGTTTTTCTGTCTGTTCATGTTTATCGTGAAACAAATTATTCTGACTGATTGTTGAGTTACAAAACATCTGCCAAGTTCGATTAAAATGTACACATTATGCAAAAATATCAAAATCGGTTCAGTAACACGTAATTTTTATAAATAAATATTAAAGATGGCATCGACTTCGTCGACAGTTCTTATTGTCTACGACTCATTACTAATACAAATAGTACATTACCGCTTCCGAGCACAACTTGTTTACTGCACATATATTAAGAAACAAGTGACAATGTATCGTAAATATTGCAAGCCCCGCAGCGATCCGGAACGATCGGCGTAACGCATTGGTATTGTGGGTGAGGTTTTTGCAGGCGTCGCGTGAGACGCCCGCGCCCGCGTCAATCCGCATCCGATCCGTCAAGTTTTTCCTGTATCAGATAACAAACGGTTTCCTACGTATGTGAAGTGATTGTTGCTTTGTTTAAAAGAAAACGATAGTTGTTTGGATGTAGCGGGGAACTTAAGCGATTGGTTAAAAAAAAGTTTTGTTCATTTAATTGGTTTTCACAACTATTTAGTCATCACAATATGTGCCCAGCCCACTGTCACTTCAACTTTTTAATTCACTGGGCTGTGTGATTTTGGTTCTGTTACGAATCTCCTCATTCCTGATTTGATCGCGCAAAGAGACTCCAAGAATTGCACTTTCCATAGCACATTTGAGATATTTTGAATTTTCTATAATAGTAAGAGACCACGTTTCGCTATCATAAGTCATGGTTACATGTAATAGGTAATAATGTTAAAGAAGTAGAGCAAAAAATATCTACATCTCCCTCTACCAGGTAAGAGGTGACTGAGGTACCGGAACCGACAAATGGCGGTGCATCCATTAGAAACATCGTAGATCAAATGCTCTGCTCTGCGGTTAGACGGTACTCTCTTTATCAAATATATCGAAAGCTTTTGAATTTATCTTGAAAATAATAATATGGGCGATTATTTCGTAGAATACACTTATTTTATTCTCTGAACTTATCGTAAAAATATTTAATCTTGCTATAAATTATTTTTACATAAGTTCAACATTAGTTAGGCTCTGAAACTCGTTTAGCTAGACGCCTTGACTAATAAAGCTAAAAATTAAGGCTCATTAGGCTTTCGTTTTTAAGGAGTTTCATGGAATTCACTGTTATTACTATTTCAAAGTTCCATTACTCGCTCCATGAAATATAATTTGATAATCTATTCAACAGCGCCATAGAATGTCGCGAGCCGACCACAAGCTGGCATGTTAAGTGAATAACTATAAATAGCCAAGTTAAAAAGCCGTTGCCGTATCTAAATAATCATAATCGGATATCGTTTATATCGGCGGCTAATGCAAAATTTGCGCGTCCGCACGTCCGTAGGGCTGCTCGCGCTACGGCAGGGAGCTCGAGGACTTATTATTAGAATATTCAGGTAAAAAA